>BRDA01082500.1:3377-23207 GCA_036984385.1 Crenuchus spilurus | reverse complement strand
GGTTGGCAACTAACTAAACTAATGACTTCACGTGAGCCTCCAAAAATCAGCAGCAGCTGTCTGGAGTGGACTACTTTAACTTTAATTGGACTTTGTAAGCAAACTCGGTTCACCTTTGGGAAAAAGCCGTCAACAGCTGTCTCCCCTCATTCTGCCTTCTTTCTTTTTCCTCCCTTTCTTTCTTCTTTTGAAATCCTGATTTCTGCATTTTGGGCAGCATGATGTGAAGCCCCCAGGTCATTCAATCTAGGCTCACTGACGTTACAACTGTCGCTAGTCGCTGTTGGCCGGACTAAACCATTTTGTGCCTCCAAGAGGGGGTCCCCAGAATGTCCAGTATGTTGAGAGGACTGTGACTAAAGTTCATTCCCTCAGTTGATATTATCAATATATTTGAAATATGAATTAATAATTAATTTGAGGGCCCAATTCATTCAAAATAAAAACATCATCCAAAAAAAAAAAAAAAATCAGGATTTTTATGGGCCCCTCTCCCTTCTCGGGCCCTGGGTAGTCAGGTCCACTTTTCCCCTCACTACCACGCCCATGCTAATACCTAGAAATAAGGAAAGATACCCAATTAAACACAATATAGAACCATTACAATGTATTGCAATAAGTATTTAAACTAGTTCTAGCAGGTTTTGAATTTGATGCAAGCAGCTACAAGAAACCTACAGAGCTACAGAATGTTGATTTGACCTGCAAGGGACTGCCCCAATAGAGCAGTGATTGGATCTGTCAGCTTCACTTCAGCTTTTCACCAATGTTACACTTATGTTTGGACTGTATGGTCAATAGACCTCATTTACACAGAATTATACCTCATTTTTGAGAAAAATAAGCAGAAATTCTGAATTATTTTGATAATAGTTAAACTGAGGCATGGAAATAGATGGCTTATCACAGACTGGTAGACACACACACAGACTCAAATGTTAATGTTTATGTATTTTATTATTAAATCTCTGATATTAAAATACGTTTATCTGACCTGACACAGACAGAACAAATGCTCAACATGTAAACAACTTACAGGTGAAAACTGACACTGTTTAAGGGAGTGACAGCGGCGATAACCAATCACATATTAGCAAGAAAAGCAGTGCCAACTGGTGATCTTTTGAGTGGCCTAAAGGGAAACCGGCTTGGGTTTCTACTGGGTCCTAATGCTCGCCCAAGTACATATAGCGTAACATCTCACTCAAGCAAACTGAATGGAATAGGGGGATGGTGAGACTAGTTTGTGAACAAAATGCTTCTCGAGTAAAACAAAATCCCGGACGTTTGTGAAATTCTGCCCAGACATGTTTTTTTAGTCTCGAAAAGAGGACATGTTCAGGTAAAAGAGGATGTTTGGTCACCCTTGGTAAACTTGCGAGCCTGGTGTGCTATGCTAATATTTCCAGGAGTGGTGCAGTAATTCAACTCCTTTTTTTGGCATTCAGTGGGCCACGGAAACTTCTCAACTAATGTAGCAGTTCCGGCAAGAAGGTTTTCTCGCCTAGGCCACCTCAAGGGACACTTAGGCTCTGTAGAGGCTTCCCTGGGGTGGCGCTGCACCTGTAGCATGTAAGATTCTGTTTAGACCTACCCCTTATGGCAAAGCACCTCGGGAAAGTTTAGAGCCTCTGCTTTTAGCACCCTTGAGGTAAGGTCTGTTTTATTTTAAGAGCTCAGTTTTCCCCTCTTTCCCTTCATGTGCATGTGTGAACCATGTCTTTTCATCTATGTTGCACTTATTCATCACTAGTTGCATCATTTATTGTTTTATTTAATGTCTTGAGTTTTTTTTCCCTTTATTTTTTAGTTGATGCTCCCCTCTCTGCATTTGAATCCTATCCAGAAACATCAGTATCCATGTTTTTTCCCAAAGATGAGCTGCATTCCAGAGAGCACTTGATTCCGCCCTATGGCTAAATTCTACAACAGTCCCATGACGTTTTTGTCATATAGTAATGCTAAAGTCAGCATAGTAGACAGCCACTTTTGCTTAGCCATAAAAGCATTAGTGAGGTCAGGTATCAGTGTTAGATAATTAGTTCAAGTTGACAAACCACTGCTGTTAAGCTTTCTACTTCTCTAGCCATCACTTCATATTTGGTATGGTGACATTTTAGAGAGAGAGAGAGAGACTTTTGCACTCAGTGTATAAGAAGTTCATATTCATATGAACCCATGAACCCATATCACAAATTGTACCCTTTGCCTCTGATCTTGCACTCTGCTACAACAGACTGGTGTACTTGCTTATTTATATGTGCAGCAAATGCTGTGGAATGTTTGAAAAATTACTTTAAATACTTAATAAAAATTAGTTTAAAATGTCCTGATATCCAAAAAGCATGAAGTTAAAATACTTTTTTAACCCTCTGGATTCTGAGGGTTTTTCTGACACTCTGATGTAATATGACATGCCTTGACTTTTTCACAAATTACACCCTAGATACATCTAAAATTGTTTCCCAAAGTGTTACACAGCCTTTTGTGAAAAAAAAAACCCACTGTAAACATTTCTAGCCAAGACTTTTGAGCTCAGAACTGAATAAACAGAGGTGTTGGCTCCACACTGGTCATTACAGTTTTTAGACATTGTGTGTGGTTTTATTTCTAAAGCTTAACAAATGTGAGTTTATGTGTTTGACTCATTCAGTGGTTCATAGACTGAATATTTATGAGATGAGTGTGAGGGGAGTCTTCTATTTAGAATCACCTCAGATGAGAGGCCTTTGTTGGTTCAGATTCCACACATATCTAGACCACTGGAACCCACCAATGGTGTCTCCAGAATTACCATGTCATTATCATAATGATAATCATAATCATTATCAGGTAAGTTCTACTTTTGTGGGATTTTTGCCCATTCAGCTTTGGAAAGAGATCTAGATAGTCTTGTGCAGGACTTGTTTCCAAAATGCATCTGACTTGTTTAGACTTGTGTTTGCAAAATTGCAAACTGAATTTTCTGGTGAAATTACATGAAAGTTTTAATTCTGACTCATCCATGATGGTCATATTGGTGCACCATAGTAGACCACAGAAGAAGGCAAGGCAAGTTTATAAATTTTATATAGCACCTTTCATAAAGTCATTCAACCTGCTTTACAAATAAAGAAATAAGACAAATCAATAGAATTGAAAGAGATAATGCAAACAGTTAATCAGATAAAAAGTATTTACAGAACCACAATTCCAAAGTCAGCTACATTTTCCTGAAAGTCTTTTGCATATTTGTGTTTTGATTTGCCTTTCTGGCAACCCTAAGAACAGTTCTTGCAGTTTTCTTGGTCTTCCAGACCTCAACTTGACACTATGAACATGAAAATGCTTCTCTGTCTTCTTATTGCCACTTCATGCTTTGTGGCATCAATTCCAGACTGGTACTGCTTTGAGGAGCCCATGGCTGCTGATTATTAGGGTAAAGTTTTAAGAAGACAGTGTATTTATAAAGCTTTGAAATTTGCATCATCTGGTCTTTCCTAATAATGATTGTGAACAAGCTGTAGCGCTAACACATTGAGGCCAGGGCCCTGAGTGGCTCAGCAGGCTAAGATGCTGATACTATGAGCAGACGATCGCGAGTTTGAATCCTGGTCATGCTGTTTGCCATCAACAGCCGGGGACGAAGAGAGCAAAAATTGGCAGTGCTCTCTCTGGGCAGGTAGATGACGCTCTCTCTCTCCTTATCACTCTCACATTGCAATGTCTTCTGGCTCAGGCGTCTACTGATTGGTCCATTCAGAGCTGGGAACCCTGCGCTTTCCTCCGAGCACGTTGGCTCCCCAGTGATGGTGTATCAGCGGTAGTTTGAAAAAAGGTGATGACGCATTATACGCAGTGGAGGAGGCTTGTGCTTGTCTTCACCCTCCTAGAGTCAGGGACATTGGAAACTGATGGGGAGACCCCCCTAGTGGATGGGATGGTTAATTGGCTACTACCACATTGGGAAGGGAATAAAATTGGCAAAAAAAATAAACCAAATAAAATAAAAAAATAAAAGATTTGAGGCCTTGGTAAAAGTAATCAGAGAGCTCAAATCATTTTGAATGCCCAGAGTGTATACAACATGAAGTTGTATACAGATTATTTCACTGTTTGTATCGTCTTCAGAATTTTTTCCTCCACTCTCAAAGAGCTTATATCATAAAGTTTATGGTGAAAAGATCTAACAAATAAAATCTGATTTACTTGAATGTTACACAGACAAGGGCACTTGGGCACTTATAATAAGATGTAAATTATGTGCTGTTTATGCTTTGAGTACCAGTTTCATATGCATTATTCATTCTAACATTATAATGCAAGAGTGTGTAAGCCTACCATTACTGATTGCATTTTAGTGGATATAATTTTATGAAATTATGATATAGGAGTTTCTGTAAACACTTACAGCACATGCCTAATATTGTTCAAGTTTTTCTGCTTAGCTGGTGGCACTGTCATGTTGAGTCAATGGTGAAATGATTCTCAACTCTGTGTATGCCAGACAGATTTGGAATCCACAAGTATGTTTTCTAGTGGACAAGCTCCGTAATATTCAACCTCCAGATGGTCTTCTTGCAACTTAAGTTTGCGAATGACAACGGTCTGCATAATGACTTGGCTGCACTTGCTGCCTATCCGACCAGCAGTGCTGGGCAAGAAACTAGATTGAGGTGGCAGTCAATTAATTCCACAAGACAACCAGATGCTTCTGTTTATTTGGTGTCATAAAACTGTATTAGATAATAACTCTGCAGTTCAAAATTGTCTAAAGAGGCATTTTTTTTGCGAGGCTATTTCTATCCCTGGAATAAAGATGAATAATTTCAGAATGCTGGGATTTGCAACATTTCTCTTTACTCAGAGATTGTACCAGTCTATGCTGTAATGGTTTCTCTGTGTGCATCCTGAAACCAATCAGAAGATTCATCAAAATCCTGTTATGGGCCTTTGAAGGCAAATTATAAAATGTCATTATAAGTTTGAAACCAAGCTTTTAGAAGGAACTCCAGTAGCAAGACACACTCATCTGAATCAGTGTAGCTTACAGATTTACCACTAAAAACATTAAGAAAAATGGAGAAAATAAGAGATTTAATTTGCACAATACTAACAGAGGATTATAATTGGGACCGATGACCACATGTCTCATTTGTAGTATAATAATCATGTTGCATTTTTACTTAAATTTTTTTCAATTACACCTTTCTTTCTTTGTAATTGTAGACCTTCATTGTTGCTATATTTGTCCGCATTTAGTTGTTCCAGTCTTATATTTAATTTCAAAGTAATCTTCCATGTTTTTCCATCGACTGTCATTTTGTCTGGTTAATATTATATTTGGCACAGCAGCTCACAATGAATTATAGACTGGTTAAAAAGAAAATAGACAGATATTCATTTGGACATCATTCTCTAGTTCTTCACCCTCCTGTCTGTAGCATTTTAAAATCACCAGGAGTAGCTCCAACACACACTCTGTCAGACCACAGTTTGCTCATGTAATGAACATGTCAGCTTGATAAACTCAACCGTTGTCACTGCAGTGCATCCACTAATTTCCATAGCCCAAGCCAATTAAATGTTCAATTTTTTATAGCTTTGCTGATTGTTGCTTCTTCAGGTATGAACATTTGAATTCATGGCCAAGTTGTACATGTTCACCTCAAGGTAAGCTGAAGTAAATAGTCATGCAATTTTTTTGCACCATTATTTGTTACAGCTAATTATGCTGCCCGATCAGGTATGGGTTTTGAATTTGCAAAATCAATTTGTCAGCATATTAGAAATCCTCACTGCTTATGCTGTGCCCATCCCTTTAATTGATGAGCCGTTCTTTGCTGTCTGTCAAATGGCTTCTCATCGGTTAAGCAGATGTGCCGGTAAATGAGCTTCCGCACCACTGTCATCTGACATACATACCATTCCCCTTCCAGGCTGAGGAGCTGCTAAGATAGGAAATGACAGTGTACCAGACAGTCATTCCCCAAAGGGCCTTCCTTTCTCTTGGATTTTGCCTTGAGAGTTAATTGATTAGCAGCAGGTTTGCCCACCAACAGGTATCCCTCCTTACATTGCATTTCCTTTTTCTCCCAGCTCTTAAACAGATGTTTCAATGCATATCCACACTGTTTTCCCATTGTAGTGAGATTTAATTTTTTTTTTTATGAAGGTTTATTTTTGAATCACAGCTGTGAGACAAAAATAGCTGACATATAATGCACAATCAAGTTGACTCCTTACGCCCATATGGATAGGGTTTCTGCAGACTGTTTGGGCTTTTTAATATCTTATTATTTGTTCCCCTGACTGTATCCATCCTGTTTTTTTCAAGTGAACTAGTTCTTCCTATAAAGTGTCCAGAAAATATGTTTATCTGGACTTGTAGTGAAAGTTGAGCTTTGATTTGTTAGAGCATCCATTTGTTTATTCTCTTTGCTGTCCAAGGTTCTCTAAAAGTCTTCTCCAACATTAAAGTTCAAAGGCATCAGTATTATTCCTGTAACATTGTTTTAATTGTCCAGCTTTCCTAGCCATAAAGAACCACAGAGAAGATCATAATCTGAACAATTCGAATTGTTTTGCTTAAAGAAACAAATAATTACATTTGAAAATATTTTCCAGCTCTTTCATCTTTATTCTACTAAATGCCAGTCTGTGTCATATTTCCTGACTCCTGGGTTTTTGTTAATGAGTGATCCAACTGGGCCAAAACTCTTCACCACCTCAACATTTTCTCTATTTATGCTCTGGAATCTCAGGGAGTTTTCAGATATTCTGATGTAGTCTAACAAGCCCTAACTTATTACAAATTACACCCATTTATTTTTTTTCCCAAACTGATACACAAGCTTTTGTTCAGCACAAACTCAGCAACAACAGTGTCAAAACAGTAAGAGTGTCATAAAGCTATATTTCGATTAAATTTGCTCTAAACTTAGACTTTCCAGAAACCTGTTTTCAGATGTGCTGATATATTGTGAAAAAAAAACACTCTAAACATTTCTAGCCAAGACTTTTGAGCTCAGAACTTGTAAACAGGTGTTTGGTACACACTGGTCATTACAAATTTTAGAAATTGTATGTGATTTTATTTCTAAAGCTTAACAAATGTTTTCACTCAGCCACTAACTCTACATTAATTATTCATGACATAGGTGTGAACACTCAGTTGAGAGCTCTTTGTTCATGTGAGAGCTCTTTGTGTATAGAGACAAAATGGGGTTTTTCACACAATCCGTGGCAACTGCAATGTCAGGAATTACCAAGTTGTTATCATATGAATGACAGATCGTGTGAGTGGGTGGAAAAAAAGCGCAGCAGTGTGACTTGTGGTGAATAATGTGCCTGTGGTTATTTATTGTATGCTTCTCTCACAAAAATCTAAAAATATATTTAGATTCAAGATATATATTTGAAATGTAGACCCGTCAAACTTGTTGGGGTATGTTTAATTTTGTTTCTAAGATAAAATTTTGCAGTTATATAAGTGTTTTTGCAGAATTTTGTTAATATCCTCCCAGCGGGAGCCCTGACTCCAGAGGGTTAAAAATTAAAGTAATGGTGTTTCCTGCTGTCATGATGATTGTCTTTTTCATTTTGAGCTGATGTCTCATCTTTAAATGGTTCCTCTCTCAAGTTTTTGATATTCATAATTATAACCACAACATATATGGTTAAAAGCTTCACACATATGTCTCATCTTTTCACTTAGCTCTTTAGTTTTACTTTAAAGGGCCTTCAGGTCTTCTTGATCTTCTGCTATGAGTGTTGTCATCTGCATATTGAATATTCATGTAGTCAGTTATCTGATCAAACACGTATGATCATTGTCAATACACTGCACCTATGATTACTGTGAAACGCTTGACTGGTAGACACTGACTACCATGTTCACACAGATGATACTGAGATGATTATCACATTTGCTGCCTTTGAGTCATCTTCAAAAATTTCCTTTTTGATCCAAACCAGGTCGGAGCACATGTGCTTCTACAAGGTCAACAATGGTATTGTTTCATACTATGTTAGCAATACAATATTTCAGGAAACCATCACCTTTCATTTATAATGTGTTGACAAACTAATATTTTGTCACGCTTTGGGTTAACACTCAACCTTGCAGCTTGTGATGGTTCAGCTGTGGGCACAGCTCTTAGTAGGTGTCAGCATTAAAAAAAGTGTGAAAAAGACTGTAAAATTAGATAATTCACGACATCATCAAAACATCTGCAACAGGCTGTGGATGCTGCAGTTCATTATAGCTTTAATGTAGCCAAATCCAAAGCAGCCTCATCATTGTGGCTCCATCACGATGCTCACTGTGGAAGTAAACACAGAGTTTGAAAATGCTACTTTGAATGAATTAGACGTTAGCCTCTATACTTAGTGCAGCTGAACAAAAGCAGCATAGGCTATTAAGTCTAATGAACACTAAAGATGACATTTCTGGATTTCATCTCGCTGATAGAAACTTATAGACAGTGATCATTAACTGTTAACTAAAGTGCACGCGCAGCCACTGTTTAACTTTGCAAGTCGGCCTTTATTACTTCCTGTGATGAATGGAGCGAGGCAATTTTCATGTGGAAGATGAAAGTAATGGGAAGCAATACGGCTTGAGACATCGTATTAATGTGTGTAAATGAATGAGACTGATAGATCATTCTGCTCTGTATGCTGTAAAGAAGAATGTGTAGGAAACCAGACTTAGCCTTTCTTTTTTATATATATATAAAAAAAAGCGTTTCCCCTCCCAGAATCCTCCACATTTCCTGTGTGACTCACCTCTGACATCACAAAATTGCTGGTTGCTTGAAGGCTTGTCGTGAGGTTAAAGTCACAGCCACGGTTTCTCTAATGACTGCCTTGGCAGAGGACGGCCCTGGGTGTTGCATTGAAACTGCCCATGCACAGATATAAATGTGGTCTTAACCTTTTGCTTCTCGATTAAAATGAACTCTCATTAAAAAGGCTGGAACACTAACACAGGCCCCATTAACCAAACCAAGTGAACTGTATATTATAGGCTGTGTACTTATAAACCAAACCAATGATCAAATGAATACTGAGCAAGTACTTTAGAATCAATTTGTAGTTACTCATAATGTAGTACATTACTGGAGAACTTAGATTAGATTAGATTCAACTTTATTGTCATTGTGCAGAACACAGGTACAGAGCCAATGAAATGCAGTTAGCATCTAACCAGAAGTGCAATGTACGGTGTTACTTACATAAAGTGCAGTAAGTAATCATTGAGGTGGTACATTGAGTTGTACAAATGTTAATAGTTCTATTGTAAATTAATAATATATACATTATTAAGAGAGTACATGTGCGTAAGCAGATATAAAGTATATGAACATTGTAAAGGTGCAAAGATGCAATTAAGTGGCAGTGCAGAGTTCAATAGGCTTTCAGCCTATGGGAAGAAGCTTTTCCTGAGCCTGCTAGTGTGTGAGCGGAGGCTCCTGTAACATCTGCCTGATGGGAGAAGGGTGAAGAGTCCATTATCTAGATGAGAAACAATCTTGATGATGTTTCTCACCATGCCCAAGCAGCATTTGTGATCATGTGCATTCTGGGTCCTACGCACAAGCAGTGCCCAGGCCCCCTCCACCCATATTATTAAATATATACTTTAATATTAAAGGAAAATACAATTCCAGACTGCTCAAGGGCCTTCCCCCTATTTGGGGCCCTGAAAACTATGTCCATCTTTTCCCCCCCTATGATGCCCCTGATGGTGGGTTACTGGGTGCCTGTGATGCATTGAGCAGTTTTCACCACCCATTCAAGTGATTTGTGGTCAGCTGTGGAGCTGCTGCCATACCACACAGAGATGCAGTCGGTGAGTATTCTCTTAGTGGTACAGCTGTATAAGTTCACCAGGATCTTAGGACACAGGAGAGCTTTTTTAAATCTCTGAAGTGAGTAAAGTTGCTACTGTGCCTTTTTGACCAGGATGGCGGAGATCACAGATCAGGTGTGATCACTGGAGATGTGGCACCAAGAAACTTCTAGCTAGACACCTGCTGTACTGCACAACTACATCCACTGATGTCAATAGGGGAGTAAGCCTGGCTTTTAGTCCTCCTGAAATCCATGATGTTCTCCTTGGTTGTCTGGTTGAGTTTTAAGGTTGTTGTCATTGCACCATGTAGCCAGATACTGCACCTCATCTCTGTAGGCTGACTCATCATTGTCACTGATCAGGCCAATCACTGTTATACTGTCCGCAAACTTGATTATGGTGTCAGAGCCATAAACAGGAACTTTTGTCTACTATCACTTTTAGTGACAGAAAGGCATGCACTGACAATCTGCTTTGCAACCACACCTGATTGACTGAACATGGGAGAGAACCTTGAGTTAATTGGTGCTAAGGTTCTGTAGCTTCTAGAAAGAATGAAACACACATTCTAGGATGTAAGAAGGGAAGCCGACTGGGGTAGAGGAGGGGTGCAAAACAGTCTCATGATAGGACAGAGAATTTATACTTTGTGATTGGATAGTGGGAATGATCTGATTGTGGACATCACGGGTGATGATGTTTTGGGTATTCTAAAAGGGGTTCTCAATTTTTTGTTATTTCAGAATTATAACCATATCATATATAACCATATCATATATGGTTAAAAGCTTCACACAGATGTCTCATCCTTTCAGTTAGCTCTTTAACTTTCCTTTAACTTTAACTTCAGGTCTTCTTGATCTTCTGCTATGAGTGTTTCCATTTGCATATTGAATATTCATGTAGTCAGTTATCTGATCAAACATGCATGATAATTGTCAATACACTGCACCTATGATTACCGTGAAACGCTTGACTGGTAGACACTGACTACCATGTTCACACAGATGATACTGAGATGATTATCACTTGCTGCCAATGAGCCATCTTCAAATATTTTGTTTTTGATTCAAACCAGGTCAGAGCACATGTGCTACTATAGGGTCAACAATGGTATTGTCTCATATTATGTTAGCAATATGTTTTAGTAAGTCAGCACTCTATTTGTAATGTGTTGTCAAATTAATATTTTGTCACCATTTTGGTTCCACTCAAGCAGTGGTGGCTGGAAAATAGTGAGCACTAGGGTGCCACCCCCCATGATGGAAATTGTTTTTGTTTTTATTTTTTTTAAATAAACGTAAAAAAAAAAAGTTAATACTTATGTATTTTAAGTATGTATGTGTTAAATATGCATAATAACGTGTGATTATATAAAATATATTGGGGGTAAATTAGCTTCCTTCTCTCTGTCTCCTGAGGCAACAGAAATATCACCCAGTCAGAGAAGCAGCAGCCAATCACTGACCTGCTGACACAAATACGTGGATAACAACAGAAATTTAGCCAATCAACATCCTTGAATCTGTAGTCAAAAGGGCTTCATGTATCACCACAGTAGAGTCTGTTAGTGGTGGAGTAGGAACTTCTGATGTTATTGACATGTGATACATGTCTCTAGAAATGTCTAAATTTTTGTCTTAATAGTATTTTTGCTCATTTTATTGTGTATGTTTCTGAAATAGACACTAGTCTAATGATAGATACTGTACTTTCTGTCTTTACACATTTTCATGCAACTACAGTAATGACAATTTTCATTAACTATTATTCTGCTGATTTTTTTAATGCAAATTAGATAATAGTTAATGACTTTTTCACAGAGCACTGCTATCCTGCAGTTTATGTTAAATAATATTGGGAAAGTTTCTGAATATTGCTCAAACAGACACATCTAGAATATTAATTCACCAGCCGCCATGGCACTCAAAATAGCAGCTTGTGATAGCTCAGCTGTTGGCTCAGCTCTCAGTAGGGGTCAGCATTAAAAAGTGTGAAAAAAGACTTAAATTAGGCAAATTCACAGCATCGTCAAAACATCCTGCTAATGTTGCAGTTCACTACAGTTTTAATATAGCCAAATCCAGAGCAGCCTCATTATTGTGGCTCCATCATATCAATCCAAATGTGGATTAAATACAGAGTTGTTGATAATGAGAGAGGGAGAATGTATATGGTTTGTAATTGGATAATAGAAGGAGCTGGTTATTTCAGGTGCTGATGACAGGTTTCAGGTGTTCCAGACATGGTTCTTCTTCCCTATTTCTGTTATTTTATAATCATCATAAACAGCTTCACACAGATGATACTGGATGCTATGCATGTGCAAAGCTCTACAACAATAGAGAGTGGGTGGGGCTTTTCCTGTGGAGGCCTGTAGCAGCAACCTGATTGGTTGTATTTGCTGAAGGGTAGGACTTTGTGTGAATCACACACCATGTTGAGTGTGCCAAGCTTTCTCATGAACTGAATATATATATATATATATATATATATATATATATATATATATATATATATATATATAATAGAGTGTAATATCTTCAGCCATTAGACTCTTCTACTCCAACACAGGCCCTCTGGCTCTGGCTGCAGCTCCTCATAGGAGCCTGTTCCAGCTTGCTTTCTTGAACTCTCTCTCTCTCTCTCTCATGCTGCTTCGCTCATCCACTTGCTTTCTCTCTCTCTTCTTCTTTCGTTCACCTACCGCTCATTCTTTTCATCCTGTAGTCATCACACAAATCCTTTCCCCAGTATGCACCTCAGTAGTCTCCAGCTGTTCCAACCAAGTGCTCCCACAAACAGTCTAATCATCAAGACATTAGTAGAGACATTAGAATATGCTTGGACAATCTGTGTCATCTATGCTAAGTATTATGAACCTGTAAGTTTCCTTACCAAGCCTTTTTGCCAGACCCCGTCTGTGTCTCAGTCCTTTGTAGCATTTAGCCTTAATTGGCATTCTAGCTGTGTTAGCATTTAGCTTAACTGGCATCCTAGCTGTGTTAGCATTTAGCCTTAACTGGCATCCTAGCTATGTTAGCCTTAAGTGTCATTGTAGTTGTCTTAGCCTTTGGCCCTATTGGCCATCATAGATTACTTTGTCCTTGTTCTTAGTTTGTAGAGTAGCCGGAGCCTGTGCACTCTTTGTTATCTTATTGCTGTGTTCATATGTTTATTGACTGCTGCCTGCAATCTGATTATTCTTGTGCTTAAAGCCCTTTCTCTGTTGTGGTTTACTCTGCTTGGTAACTGACTTAGGATTGCATACTGACCTATGTATTTGCATTCTCCCATTAACCTTCATTAAATATTGTTGTCTGCACTCTGTTCAAACTGGACACAACTGTCCCACCCAAAATTGATTTTAAACCAATTATAAACAGGCATTATTTTAAACTAACACATTCCACCTAATTTTTTTTACATTCTCTTTTGGAGTCTCAGATAAGTAGTGTGGTAGTGGTGGCAGCGGCAGTGGCACAAGAGCAATATTTTTTTTGGAGGGCTAAGCCTCGGGTCTCTGAGCTCCCTAGGCACTCCCCTGTTCCAATGTAAACAAATGATATAAGGGTGAACTAGCATTAACAAACCTAGATAAATAGTAACATCCCAACCTGAAAAATTACTTGCCTAGAGTGTACCTTGCCAAGTATTTAAATGTAACCACTGTATCATAACTAGCATATCACCTGACTCTTGCCAATACACAAAATGAATACAATATCAAAATAAATTACATTTTGTTTTCTGTGATTTGGGCCATTTATAATATTAAATCATCATTTTGACAAATGTATTGGCTTTTTCTGTGTGTTTGTGTGTATATGTGTGGCCATGTATTTAGCAAATTGTTAAAATCTTAAGTGGACACTGACTTGTGTACAGTTCTTGCACAGTTTAAAAAGCACAGCAGTGTACACACAGACGAGCAATACAATTTGTGCATGCTCTAGTTTTATGTTTATGAATTAATCTCCCAGCATAAATAATTGATAAAAAAGGATATTCTGAGATTGGCCATGTGTTTTCTTGCATGCATATTTCATAGGCCTTTTGAATGAATTATGCTGTGTTATGTAATATTGTGGGCAAATGTCTCTTGACTGCGTCCACTAAAATGTGCCATGTGTATGTTTATTCCTAGGGAGACTGTGACACAACATGAAAGTCCTCAATGGGGAATTAAATCAGTGTAATACTACATTATGTCTCTTTTTGAAGAATAAATAAAGCATGCATGTTCCAGGCCTCAGAGGAAAACATCTCATATGCCATCAGGAATTTGTCTCAATGTTAGTAGGCTTTGCTTGCGAAAGGCACATAATGGCATATGTGAGTAGACTGAGGGCGTAAATGCTTTCACTCAAGGATGCAAGATGCTTTGCCGCTCACCTGGAGCAAAGCTTTTACCTCTTCTTCTCAGTCTGCCTGTAGTTCGTCAGTCTCTCTCTATCTATCTCTTTCTCCACACGTGTCTCTCGCTGCCTTTTCCACTCTCTATCTCTCTTCCTTGCACGTACATTCCACTTTCTCCTCTCACTTCTTTCTTTGTGTGAGGATTCTTTTAGCAGCAGATGGAGACCGCCTTACTGGCTGCATCAGGCCCAAATCACAGCAATCTGTCAGAGTAAGGGAGTGGAATGGATGTGAAGTCATCCAAAAGCCAGAGGCAGTGTCAGGAGAACAACTTCTCCCCAAAATCCATTTGAATCTTGCAGTTTTCAAGCAGACCATGTCTTTCAAATTGTATTCCAGAGCTGTGTTGTGATCTGCATCCATTTTAACCAGAGTGTCCAGTTTTCTAACTTCCCAAAAGTCATACCGGGCATTGCCATCAACTTCCATTGAAATTGCCAGCCTTATGCTAGATTCTGTTTGATGTTGATATTCTAAGTAATGACATTTAATGGCCATCTTGTCCATCCCACCTCACCACTTTTACTTCTAGAAAAATAGCATTCTGGGATGGGAGAGATGCCCACAAGGAAACCTCCCAATGTAGCAGGACCTGCCAAGTCTATCACCAAGTTGAAAAAATCCTGTTTTATAACATTGTTATAACATTGCACAGTGCAGCCTTGGTTATCATTTGCCCTGTTTATCGTACAATTTGGTTATCATTGACATTTTTTCAGGGAAATTTTTCAGTTAATGTTCATCCACTCAGTTTCATCAGCGTCCCCACGTGACTCATCAAAAGTTTTGCTTAAATAAAGCATCCACCCACACGTTCAACACTCACACATGCATTCATCATTTATTGTGGCTTTGTTGATAACACCCAAAACAAACGAAAACATCACTCCAAAGCTATACTGCCTGGAAATGGCGTGCAAAAACAATTAGCGGCCGAGAACCCCAAAAACGGATGTATAAAACAAATGTTTCTGGTTGAACCACACCGGCACACTATAAAACAGAATGTAAACCTGTAAGAGTGATGTTAAATGTTCATTTTTCCATTTCATTAGTCTTTTGTATTTATTTATATTGTGTTCTGCATGTAAAACTATAGTTATTCTATATAAAATGTATTTGTTCATATTTTGGAGTGTTTGGAATGAAATAATTGTATTTATATTATTTCTTATGGGAAATATTGCTTCAGTTATCAGTGGTTTTGGTTATCTTCAGGCATTTTAGAACAGATTAATGATAAAAACCAGGGTTCCACTGTATTTAGCTTCATTGTATATCAGGTTTTATCAGCAGATGTTCACAATTTTTTTTATTTCTTTTTTTACAAGGCTGAAATATAATTGACAGGCCCATATACCAAATATTGGCATCATAGACATTTTAATGTGGAAAAGGCAAAACCCAAAGTATTAAACAAGCTCCAAAAGGTTAAAAATCTGAACATGTGGACAAATAGATTATATACAGGGAGCAATCACAGCCTATCAGAATAAAAATGACAATCAAACCAGATGTACCAAAAGTCCAGCATATGTTACTGCTTTCCCCTTTCTAATAAAGAAAAGAATCATTCCTTCCTTGGCATACAACAAAACAGCCATACATTTGTCAGTGTACAAGAGTTGAATTTCACCTGATAACAGTAATATGCTCAGAATGTTTTGTCTAATTAACAAAAATTACTAGCGCAGTGGATGTGCTTGCATTGACACAATTTTCATTATTTCATTCTTCCTCTGATGCTTTGGCAGTAGTTTGTTGTGGCTTTTTGTGGACATTTTATGTACATTGTACAAGCACCACACAAACTCAAATATCATCACTCCTCTGACACTGTGACACCACGTAATGCAAAAAAAAACTCATACTGTAATTCTACAAACTTTGTTTAGTCTAGAAATGTGCCAAACATTGTTAATTTCTAACATTAACATTTCTGGGGCTGGGGAACACCTACACCAATGGTTGCACCACAGTTACCTTGGCTATAACAGGGCTCCCCAGACTTGGTCCTGGAGATCTACAGTACCAGTCAAATGTTTGGACACACATTCTCATACAATGTTTTTATTTTTTTCCTACATTGTAAATAAATACTGAAGTCATCCAGACTATGAAGGAACACATACGGAATCATGTAGTAAACTTAAAAGTGTTAAACAAACCAAAATATGTTTTAGATTTTACTTCAAATGAGATACACAACTGATGTCTCAAACACATTAAGAGGCAAGAAATGCAAGTCATGAACTCTTGACAAGACACAGCTGTTAACTGAAAGCCATTCCAGGTGACTACCTCATAAAGCTGACTGAGAAAATGCCAAGAAAGCTGCATCTAAGCAAGAGGTGCCTACTGTGAAGAATGTCAAATATAAACATATTCTAGTTTGTTTAACACTTGTTTGTTTACTAAATAATTACAGATGTATTTTTCTCATAGTGTGGAGGACTTTAGTATTAATCTACAATGCAGAACATTTTTAAATCATGAAAAAACACTGAATGTCCAAAAGGTGTGTCCAAACTTTTGACTGGTACTGTACTTCTCTGAAGAATATGCATCCAACACACTTGAATCTGATATTAAGATGACCCTGAAAGTCTTCATTAACTCGATCAGAAATATTAGATTAAGTCTGGACAAAACTCTGCAGGCTAGTAGATCTCTAGGTCCAGGTTTGGGTACCCTTCGGCTGGAATTTTGTGCTGTGGAATGCTCTCAGAACTCTTTGTGGGAAGTCCTCCTTTTTGATGTGTAATGCTGAGGTTATGGAAGTGAACAACCTCAATCAGTATTGTTTTCAGGAGATGGGGACCACCCTGTTTTTTTTCACCAGACACCATTACAGAGTTCAACATTACAGAGCACAGAGCTCATCTGTGCATCAGTAAACAACATGCATTTGGCTTGTTTTCCCAGGGGCACCTTGTCAGTGCTCCCATCGGAGCCAGGCGACTCGGCAGAGAGCTCTATATGTGCAGATACATTAGTGTCCAGCAGCAGATCAGTGAGATGGGAGGCTTGTCTCTGTGATTTATTCCACATGTACTGAGAAGGAAGGAGAGAGAGAGAGAGAGACCTGCATGGTTGAGAAAAAAATGAAAATCCTTGTCAATGCCATTAGCAACACCTCAGGATCACGTCAAAGCAGTGAAGGGGAAAGCGCATAGACAGTTGTGTACAAATGTGACTGGCTCTTTGCCCATCATCATGGATGAGAATTAAAAGGCAATTGGGAATGAGTACAGTAGATATACAATACCAGTCAAAAGTTGTTGTTTTTTTCTCCTGCATTGTAAATAAACACTGAAGTCATCCAGACTATGAAGGAACACATAATGAATCATGTAGTAAACTTAAAAATGTTAAACAAACCAAAATGTTTTAGATTTTACTTCAAAGTAGACACACAACTGATGTCTCAAACACATTAAGAGGCAAGAAATGCAAGTCATGAACTCTTGACAAGACACAGCTGTTAACTGAAAGACATTCCAGGTGACTACCTCATAAAGCTGACTGAGAAAATGCCAAGAAAGCTGCATCTAAGCAAGAGGTGCCTACTGTGAAGAATGTAAAATATAAACATATTCTGGTTTGTTTAACACTTGTTTGTTTACTAAATAATTACATATGTATTTATTCATAGTTTGGATGACTTTAGTATTAATCTACAATGCAGAACATTTTTAAATAATCAGAACTACTGAATGTCTGGAAGGTATATAGGAACGATAGGAATTGGGGGTCATACTGGCTGGGAAAATGAGGGTGATGCCTGATATTCTCAAGTCTTTAAGTTGTCATTTGAAGAATGAAAAGAAGAAACACTGGCTGTCACTCAACACTGTTACATTTTGTGAGGCTTATTCTCAACCAGGATTGATGGGTTTGTGGTTTTATTCTAAACTGGGCTAATTATTCAGATCTAGTTTAACGATAGCTCAAGACAACACAATTTTTAAATTATTATTATTATTATTATTATTATTATTGTTGTTGTTATAGTTATAATAATAATAATAATAATTATTATTATTATTATTATTATTATTATTATTATTATTATTATTACACAATTGTTTTATACAATACCCCATACACCAGTCATCCACAACATCAATAACAGCAACAAAAAAACATTGTCACTAACATTGAGTTACTGTACAATGGCAGTTGTTAAAGGATGGGATATATTAGACAGCACATAGTCATTTCTTAGTTGATGTTAAAGTGTTGATGTGATGTTAATGATGCCTTCAAAGCAGGAAAAATTGGCAAGTGTATAAATCTGTCCAAATTGTGATAGCCAAGTGACTGGCCAGAGCATCTCCAAAACAGCAGGTCTTATCGGGGGGGTTTCTCATATGTATTGGTTAATACCTACCAATACATACATACATATACACATTATATATATATATATATGATGATGAATTAGTGACTGAGGTTAGGATACATTTATAATAGGTGTCTTGTTATAAGAGCAGAGTGAGAAAACGAGACAAAATATCAAGACTGGAGATCATTCTGTGACTATTGTGTTACATAACTGTCACGGATCGTGTAGCAGCTTCCCAAATGAGGACGCAAATGCAGGATATTCTCAGTGAACCAATGGTTTAATAAAGTGCTCCAAGTGCTATACAAAACCCAATCCATACAACATACACAGAACCACACGAAATGACAACGACTCGCAAATAAGGGCAGAGACAGACGGGTATATATACACTCAATCATAATTGGGGACAGGTGACACAATCAGGGCGGGGTTAGACAGAACTTAAAGTGACAGGCACCAAATACAGACAATACACAGGTAGGGATGTTACAGAGCGCCGCCTCAAAGCCGACGCGTCCCGAGGCGGCAAACCTAAAGGAAGAACACAACAGGAAGACACAAACCAGACAAAAGACTACAAATCACATAACAGACTAGAGAGAACATGACAATACACAAAGCCCAATATATAACAATCAAACCCCAAAAAAGTGAACAATGCTACCCAATAAGATTCCTAACTAAAACAGATGCTTAAACCCAGTAACTAAGAAAATCCTAATATATAAATGCAAACCAAAATGGAACCACAAACATTAGTGAAAGTCATTTGTGCACAGAGTGGAGAAGAGTGGCTTGTAACAAGCTGGTCCATATGGCTATATAGATCTGATCAATCATGTTCTGGGGAGATGGCCACAACAAACACCGCCCGCCCAACGGGGAACAAAAGTGACCCCAAAGAAAAGGCCACAAGGGGGGGAGGGAGGGCGCACGAACCTGCTGGGGACAGGGAGGCTTGGGGACAGGTTCACGTTCGTGCGTCTGTGTGGCGCTGTTCGCCACTGAGGGGCTATGTCCGTTCGTCCGACGCCCTGGAGTCATGAACGAAGGGGGCGGCGAGTCCGAGCCGCGCCGAAGCGAAAGAGGCGGCGTATCCGAGCCGCGCCGAAACGAAGGCGGCGGCGTGTCCGAGCCGCGCCGAAGCGAAGGCGGCGGCGTGTCCGAGCCGCGCCGAAGCGAAGGCGGCGGCGTGTCCGAGCCGCGCCTGCGGCGGCGGAAG
>BRDA01082498.1:0-19550 GCA_036984385.1 Crenuchus spilurus | reverse complement strand
GGTCAAATGATAAATCTGAGTCAATTATGACACCAAGATTTTTTGCTACTGAGTCAGGTGTAACAGTGAAGTTATCCAGATTTAAATTTAAGCCTTTTTACTTTCTCTCTCTCTCTCTCTCTCACACACACACACACACACATATATATATATATATATATATACACAAGTATGGGTGTGTGTGTGAGAGAGATCCGTTAGTTGTGTTACTACAGAATATAACAAGTATGTTACAGATGTACAGAACGTGAACATTAAATGTAAATAAGAGCATTGATTATCGCAAAGCTTTCCAAACGCTATGAAAATATTTAAAACCACATCTACATACATAAACTGCATAGTCCCCGTTACTTCATGTGATTAGTGTTCACAATTGTCCTGTGGTAGCACCCAACTCTGTATATCTTATTTAACCTTCCCTGATGTGCTCTGTCCTTGTCATTCATTGAATGTCAGTGCTTGACGCTTTATGGAAATGTGATACTGTGATAATGATACTGTGTGAAACAGTGATACTGTTGTTATAAATCCAGGTGTTAATACAGTGTGAGCAGGTGCCATGTCCTGTTGGAAAAATTAAATTTCCATAAAGTTTGTCAGCAGAGGGAAGCATGAAATGCTCTAAAATGTCCTGGTAGACGGTAGCACAGACTTTGTACTTGATATAACAAAGTGGTCCAATACCAGTAGGCTCCCCAAACCATCACTGAAAGTGAATTTTGCATTTACTTTGGAAATCAAGGTCCCAGATTCTGGAGGATGAGTAGACACACAATCCAAGCTGCTTGAGGTCAAGTGTGAAAATTACACAGTTCCTTGTATGTGTAACATACTTGGCAAAATAAAGAGATTCTGATTCTGAGAAAGGTAAACTGTCATATATTTTATATTCATTACACATGAGATATTTCAAACCTTTTGTTTTACTGTTGATCAGTATGGCTTATTGAAACTAATTAAAACCATAAGTCCAGAATCTCAAATTGTTAGCATATATTTTATTTGGACTTTTGAGTAAATTATTACTCCAACAGCACCAATATTAAAGAAGGCTTGAAATATGTTGTGTACATGCAAATAAAATAAAATATAAAAGTTAAACTTTTTGAACACAAGTGCTTTTTATTAAAATTTAAATGTTTAGAGATGCACTAGTACTAGGTGGCCAATTATATGAAATTGGTGGAGGTGGAAACAAAGATTAATGGATTTTACTCTGCTGAAGTCCATTAAATTGCAATTACATTTTTTTCCATTAATTTTGGCAAATTTGTTATTAGCTACACTAACCCAAGTTGTCAATCAAGAGATATTTCTAAGGGTGCTATTGTTTCCATTCAAAGTTTGCAGAGTAGTGATAGATGGGGATTCTTTTTTTACTGAATTTACTTCACAAAAGCCCTGTTACACATTATTCATACATAATGCAATACCCCAGAGCCACATGCAAAAATGTTTTACCAAATCACAGCTTAATGCTATTTATAACTGTTTATTTGGGGAAAGATTTACATATGTACATAAAAATATGTACAATAGCCATGTAAAAATATGACTAGTTTTTTTTATATCCATGAATAGAGACAGGGAACTGAATACCAAGACCAGTTGGAATATATGAATAAACACATTCATCCTTATTGTAGGCTTAATGGGATAAACATGAATTCAAAGTAACTCCATCACCACAAGTGGAAATGTGTAAAATAATCTTGAAATCAGAAACAAAAAGATAATCCACACTGGTCTTATTTATCGTTCTGTGAATTCACATCGGCAACCATCATCATCATCATCATCAACTCAATTTGGCTGTTCTAGTAGAAATAATGAAGGAAAATAATGCATTTACAAAAGCTTTATATCAAAAAGTTTTCACAACCTGAACAAAACAAAAAAAGGATTTTCATTAAAGCCAAAATCCTAAATAAAGTGATTTTCATATGAAATGGTAAAGTGGTCAGAGTGAGTCACGCAGACCACTACACAAGTTAAACTCCATCATGGCACTATTTTAATGACCTTGCATGTGTGAAGAATAGCAAAGATGGTTTATTCTCAGGTATATTAAGTGTTCTTGCTCACTCATACAGGTTTTAGTGTAGTTATAATGGCCAGCAGTCCTGCTGTAAATGCTACAGATTTAAAAAGTACTGACAGAAACCACAAACGGCTTAAGGGTTGGCTTATTCAGGCAGGGATACGATACATACAAACAGCACGCTATTATCGGCCACTCATTCTGACTGTATCAAACAGCTTTCATTACTGTGTTCACACACAAAATAAAGACGAGAGAAAGAGAGAGAAAAAACAACCTCTCTAAATGGGAGAGCTTCATTTCAACAAGTATTGCATTCCCTATGGAGCATCACATTAAATTAAATATCCATATATACTCTTTTTCATTTTGCATTGGTAAAAGGAGCATTGACACAGAAAGGATCAGTCTAGCTATACTGTATACAGAGCACATGCAGTATGAGACTGGTGAATAATTCAAATTTTCACAAAACAAAACATATAAAGTATGGAATACCAAAAACGGCTGTGTTAACAACTGATAAATGATTGCCTTGTTGCAATACAATCAGCCACCATTCTTAACGGAAATGCAGGGCCCTTATTAATAACTCAAGTAATATTACTTCAGCTATAGATACATACATACATATTATATAAATTCCTCATAACTTAGTCGGTTTTCTTCGGTTTTTTTGGGTTGCAACATCCAACACAAGGCTCATTTTACCAAAAAAGTGCATTTAGAACATGCTTCCGTTAGCCAAACTGAAGCATGCGAAGAGAGGTAAGGCTCCCGATGTCGCTGAATATTTATCCGATTGATTTAAAAATCCAATTCAGCCAGATCAAGTTCATCAGCACATTTCTCATCAGTGCTCATGCCCAGAGTTTCTTCTCGACATCCACTCAGATTCAGCTCAATATCTTCAACAGGAATTCCTAGAAACAAAAGCAAAACACAAAAAATTACACAGACATACACACAAAATACTGCCTGCTCCACCTGTACCACCACAATACACACTAACACACCACCACCACATCAGTGTCACTGAGAATGATCCACACAAATAATATCTGCTCTGTGAGGTCCTGATCACTGAAGAACAGGTGAAAGGAGGAGAATAAAGTACACAGAGAAACAGATGAACTACAGTCTGTAAGTGTAGAACTACACAGTGCTCCTGTATGATCAGTGGAGCTGATAACATGGACAGTGAGTGTACACACAAGCTATGTGTACCTAATGAAGAGGCCAGTGAGTGTATGCTGCTATCAGTATTTATGTAATGTTAAATTGCTATAATGCAACTGGCAGTTTTAGCAAACTATGATGTAGCAGCTACGAAAGCTTGAATGTCTGTTTTCTGAAGAACATTGTATGGTTACAAAGATTAAGTTTAATCTACAGATCTGTTGGTAAAAAATGCAAATAATTTTTGATTGTTTTACTATCATGCATCACACAGATAAATACAGTAACATTGTATTAAATCTCTTAAATTTGACTAATCAATACTTCATTACATTAAATGAAGTGTGCGGCTGATGGACTTTATCAAATCCCATGTGAAAAATGAGCATTAAGGAGAACATCTGGAACTTTTATCTACTTTTATCAAAGCAAGACAATATATATTTTTGCATTTATTTTATAGTAGTATCAATAAGAGTATCAGGAAGCAGAATTGGTATCATTACTGGTATAATGTTGGCATTAAGCAGCTATATACTCATTTCTTTGTGTATGTTTATCTTCATGGTCATCAAAGATCTCTTGACATGAAGGGCAGGTTTATTCTAAATGACAGGACTGTTTTCTGAACTAGTTTTAAAAGCTTGTACCAAAACTCTTCTTGTTCATCAGTGGTTTAAACATCTAAAATGTGCTGATGAGTGCTGACATCGCTTTGATGGCTTCTGGCATGTTTCCTTCCTTTTTAATTGAAATGTGGAAATATGAAATAGACAGTTGTTCAGATGTGTTGCTACTGCAAACAGACAAAAATATGATCTACCTTTTATTCCCCAGGTCCTGCTTCAATATTCGGTGGGTCTTCATTTTTCACCTCAGCACCTGCCACTTGGAGACTCCGTGTGACTGGACCACCTACTCTCTCCCGCATCCTTTTGGAGAAACGTTCTTCTTTTTTGGTCTGGACCTGCAGCTTGGGCTCCTTC
The DNA here is from genome assembly GCA_036984385.1 of Crenuchus spilurus. Classification (NCBI taxonomy): domain Eukaryota; kingdom Metazoa; phylum Chordata; class Actinopteri; order Characiformes; family Crenuchidae; genus Crenuchus; species Crenuchus spilurus. Next base: position 15,341 of record BRDA01082498.1, on the reverse strand, counting down.
TTGACATCTTTATTACCACGTTGAGATTTCATAGCCGGACGTACTGCAGTCTCGTTTGTAGTAGCCGGCAACACCGGAGAAGCCAGAACTGGTGGTTGAGTGCTGCTCTTTCTGCCTTTCTTACTTTTGGGTGGCATGCTTTCTGTACCGGAAGTGCTGGAGGCAGGCCTTTTGGCACGTACCTGAGTTGTCCCTGTTTTACGCTTGCTAGCTGGTGTAACTTCATTTTCTAATGACTCTGAAGTTTTGGCTCGTGTTTTACCCTGTGACTTTACAGCCTGAACCAAGTCCGGCTCTTGTTTGATTTCAGAGTCTGTGACTCGACTCCGAAGACTCATGTTTTTGTCTTGGGCTGTCAGTGTCCCCTTCTTCTTCTTCGCAACTGGTTTCTGAGGACAACTGCTGGCAACGTGTTTAGCAAGGCTGGCGGGATATGTAAACTCCCGACTGCAGTATGGACACATATTGACAGGATGTTCTTCCTCCTTAACCTGAACAGAAGCTTTCTTTACAGAAGCAGCGGCAGACTTGTTCTTCTGGGATATCGCCTTCTGGACAAGCTGGTTCTTCTTCTTATTCAGGGCAGTCATCTTTATCTTTGAAGGTAACTCCTGGTTGAAATTGAGCCTTTTGGGTTGCCCCATCCTACGGAAAGCATTCTGCCCTCCATTAGATGCTGCTGTGGCTGATATGATGCCATTCTGAGGCTTTTTCACTATCTGCCTAAGCGGAATAGGATTCTTCTTGGGTGTGTACCGCCTCTTATCACTAGCATTGGCACAAGCCAGTATGTGTTTATGGAGCTCGGGCATGTTGTCAAAACTGTTACCACACTTTGTGCACCTGATCGCAGTGCTAAACGTCTGGGGGATGTTGTGGGTGGTGAAGTTAGTTGCGGATGCCACAGCCTCAGCAGGTGTTCGATTGTGGTAGGGGAATGGTGGAGGCTTGAAACTAGGGTAGTGTTGATTAATGCCAAGACGCACTTCTGGCCCTTTAGGCTTTCCAGCTTCAGAAGCCATAATCTTTATTGTAGTGTACAGCTCCTCTGTGGAGTCTTCTTGCCCCTCTAGACTTTCACTTTCTTCTTTTTGAATGCAATTACTGCTATGTTCCCCAGAAGAATCCTGAGAGGAAACATCTAAAGTTGTGTCAGGGTTTGAATGTGAGGAAATTCTCTCCAAATTTGCCTGAGCAGGATCAGTGTAATTCTGAGGCCTGAGCTTGCCATTTTCAACAGAGGTGTAATCACAGCTCTGGCTGGGATGCAGGTCATTCTGGTGCTGCTGCAGGTTGCAGAGATAGGCAAACTCTTTGGAACAGACAGAACAAACATAAATCCTCCCAACTCCATGGAGAGAGGAACGATGTTCTAACAGGTCTGCAGAGTTTTCAAATAACTGCACACAAAACTCACATTTGAAAGGCCATTCTACAGCGTGCTGTACAATATGGCTGCTGAGTTCTTTAATAGACTGGAAAGGTTCCTCGCAGACATTACACACAAAATTCTTTGTAAACGTCTCCTGCTCTGATGCTTCTGCCTCATCAGAAGTTTCTTCCACAGCTCTAGGTGGGCTTGATGAGGAAACATCTCTAGCTTTAGCTGTGATTTCGCCCAACTCTTCAATCGTCATGTGCTCATTAACGGGTGTGCTCTTAAGAGATAATGACTCTGCATGAGAAGATTGAGAATCTATTGTGGGAGAAGGAACAGAGAGTGGGTCCATATTAGGAGCAAAGTGTACAGGAGAGTGAGAGGACTGTGATTTTCGACACACCTCAGTTTGAATATTGAGGTCTGGAGGGAAGGTTCCATCAAAGGAATTACTTTGGCTGGCTTCGGAGTCAGTACTCCTTTCACAGGAAGAAACGGCATGATTTGCATTTTTTAACAAATGAAGTTTAGAATCGGAGGTTGAGCCCTTAAGTAGTGTTTCGGATTTTGAAAAGTAATCAGCTTTACAATGTCTTTTTTTGTCCTGAGGACTTTGAGGCAGTGCATCAGTTGCAGGATGTAACTGCTTAGCAGTTTGGTCCAAGTCTTTAATGTTCAGATTTACCGTATCATAGCATGTCTCAGTTACATTTGAAGATTCTGAAATATCCTCTGGGGTATGGTCAATGGGTTTGGGAGACAATTTAGGAAAAGATGAGTCTGGGGACTCAGCGAGAGGTGGAGGCGAAGGGACAGTGGGCAGAACAGGAGGTGGTGGCGTTGATGCCAAGCTGGAGGATGATGGAGAAGAAGGGTTCATAGTAACAGGGGTCAGGGAGGGAGGAGAAGACGACGACTCACAAGGAGGGTTTTCAGAATTAGAACAAGGACTAGCAGGAGACATGCCCGTGGCACTGCCTGGAGATAAATTAGCATCTGGGCTACCAAGATTAGGTGAGCCTTCCTCTCCAGCTGAGCTTATACCAGCATACTCATTCATTAACACCTTTTCTAACATGCTGGTATTAGGCTTCTTTCTCTTGACGTGTGGCAGTAACGACGTGCCTGCTTTTATATCCTGGGGAGTTGTGCTCTTATGATGCATGCTTAAGTCCAGCACAGACTCACCAGGCCCTCTGCTTAAGCTACTGTCTTTTTTGTTAACAGCGCTGGAAAGGTCAAGAGGCTGCTGATTGCACGAATTGCCACCACTTACTGAAGCTGGCCAGTCCTTTCCAGAAGGACTTGTGGAGTCTCCCTGATCTTTTCTGGATGAACTCCAGGACTGGGCTGTACAATGGCTTTCCACTTTTGGCACCTTAAGGGTAAACAAATCCCCTGTTTCAGTGTTTGAGCTCTCAGGGCTCAATGAAGAACTGCTTTGTGAAGGGGTAGGAGGGGAAGCAGTTCTTCGTTTAAATCTCCCTTGAGTAGCAGGTAAGGAGGTTACAGAAAGTGGGGTAGTCAATCTATGGCTATCTGCAATAAGAGCAACTGTTGATTTCTGACTATCCTGGGTCTGCAGAAGTTGTTTCAGCTTAGGAGAAAGATATACAGTTTTCTCCTTTTGAAAGGTCAATGTTTCTGTGGATTGTGGGAAGACGTTACCTGCCCCTAAGGATGACTGAGAGGAAGTAGAGGAGGAAGAGGCAGTCGATGACATAGTTTCAGATTCTGTTTTCACATTAGGAAGAAGTGGAGGTGTAGAAGTTCTCCTTTTAGGAACCGCCTGAGCTGTAACCAAGCTCTCTTTTATAGGACATAGTCGCGTTTCAACCTTAAGTGCCTGGCTTATTTGGTTGGGATTCAAGATGACTGCATCAAGACCAAACAGTGCAGCAGTACTTGAGTCTACCTCTATCACTTCACAGCTGCTAACAGTGCTTGTGGACAGGATCTTTCCATCTATGTAAAGGCTCAGGTTTTCCGAGATGTTTTTGGAGATGTCAACCATACCTTCCTCTCGTTCTCCCTCATCCTCTGTGTCCACACTAGGTACATAAATTGGTGGTGGGCTTGCATTTGGAGATGCTTTCTGGAGTGCTGTAGCCGGGCTTTGCTCTTGTTGTTGGGATGGCATGTCCTGTAGGAGAATTCCTTTCCTCCGAACCCCTTTTGGCATCAGATGACGTTCATGAATCCTGCGCTGGTGCCTGCGCATATTGGTGTGAGTGCCAAAGGTCTTGTTGCAGTATTTGCAAGGATGCAGTTCTTTGGACTCACCATTTTCATCTGCAGCAAAAGAGTGTTCTGACTCTGGCCCAGCATCCTTAGTTGAAGCATCTGAGCTTGGCTGAGGTGGACCATTCTGAGAGCTCACAAGGGTGGGGCTTGGAGAGGTCACACTATCAGAAGTAGGAGGAGAGTCATTATGCCTAGAGGGACTAAGGGGAAAAGCTGTTCCTGCGAGAGAACCGGGCCTTTTCAGGCTTTTACTCCCATTTTCATGCCGCCTTTCATGCCTCCGCCTTCCTACCTGAGAGCCAAACGGCTTGGTGCAGTATTTGCATTTGAATGTGTGTGTCTGGTGGTTTGCAATAGTGTGAATGTGAGTGTGGCGCTCCAGACCCTGTTTGGTAGAGAAATGTCTCTCACAGTGCTGGCAAGGATGGTTTCCATTACCACCCTGTGTATCTTCCTCGTAGTCAGGATCCCCCTCTGCATCTATTTCGGGAGACACCACAGAGGACACACACTCAGCTTCGTGTAAAGGACTCACAGAGCTTTCCTTGACAGGGTTGCCAGGAATTAACTGTGGGTCAGGCTGTTCTTTCCTGTTAACTGCCTCCACCTCAGCAGGGTGCTCTGGGCTTTTCTGAGGCTGGGGAAGCTCCATTTCTCCCTGATCTGCTTCCTCTCCTTCCTTCTGCTCCATCTCGCCTGCAGAAAACTGAGATGGAGAGGAGGCCTTGGCCTCTGTGGTGGATGAATGACAAGCTGTAGTCTCCTGGGCTAGCTCTAAAGATCCAGAGGGTTTCTCTTCCTCTTTATTTACTCCTGAAAGAATGGGAAATCTTTTCATATAGTGGTCTAAACCATTGCAAATGCCAGACAGCATATATAATACAATTTATGAAGGTACTTAATATCATTAACATCTTAAATGTTTCAGTGTTTTTATATTTTTTACATTTTACTTCTTAACTACATTAACTACTACAAACCTACTGTGTACATTCAATAGTTATGAGAAAAAACTAACTCTGTGCTCACATACAAGACCTTACAGTTTAAGAGGCTAAATAAACATTTAAATTATACATCTTGCAAATGCAGCTTCAGAAATAAAAAAAAATCAGCTCCAGGAATTGGCTAAATAAATACCAACCAACCTTCTTCCGAGTCACGCATCTCAGCAACTGTAGGTTGAGTGGACCTTGATTGCTTGTGCTCAGCTAGTCTTCCCAAACCTACCTGTTGGGCTTTTTCCAAAAGCTTCTTTCTTGCTGTGGAGAGAAAAAAAAAATTTTATTAGAGCCCTCTTTTCGTATAAGACAATCACTTCAGACGTGGAAACCACAGCCAGCCAAATCTTTATAAATATCTAGGTGAAAGAGATCCAGTGTCTTTCCTCAAGTCATCACTGCTTAACCCTGTAAGATCAGGCTAATTATCCAGGTTACTAGTATTACAATGTATTATTCAGTTAACTACTATACATTATCCAGTCTATATTTGTCAGAAAATACTATGAAGCTCATATGTATGCTCTGTAGTTTTGAGAGTGAGAAACTGTAGTGTCGAGTCACATCAGTTAAACTTCCTGTTGAAAACACGGTAGTTTGCTATTTAGTGGAAGAAAAACACACAAACCTTGCAAAACTACTTGGAACAAAAAACAATGCAGATTGTAACTTTAATCTTATGCAACAGCCTCTTACTGGATAAATTAAGTCACACCTGCAGGGCAAAAGACAAAAGAAGAATGCAACAACCTGCTTTTTAACCTCAATGCACCCAAACCCGCCCAACTACAACCATGACATGAGAGTATGACAAACATCTGATGATTCATGAAACAGGGTTATACTGCAATATAAAAGACAACTACAAGTATCTGAAGTTTAATTAAGTGGATATAATTAACTGTCACTGCTACTGTGTATTTCTAAGATCCTGTTGATTTTTTATATATATATATATATATATATATATATATAATGATAGTTAATATATCAACTATGTGAACCACTGTTTTACTGACACTACTTGTTTCTGTTGGAGTGGAAGAGTCTAATGGCTGAAGATTACACCATGATAGATCTTAAATCTGCCATTTCTTACACAAAGTCAACCACTGATCATTACATATAAACTATTAAAAGTTAATGTAAAATATAATATTGTGATACTCAAGTACAGCAATAATTTCTTACAATCATAAATATATAAAGTAGCTCTTTATGTGAGAATAAAAAGAAGCTTAAGGGATTAACAAAAACATCTATTACAAGTCTTTCAAGTTAAGGTCGTTGTAATAAAAGGAATAATCTTCCTTCAAGGATTTCAGTCATAAATGTGTCAAGAGTACGGAGATGGCTGCTATCAGTTGTGGCTGCTGTGCCAAGGTCATCCACCAGCATCATATACAAAGACTGATTCATAACACAGAGAGAGAGAGAGAGAGAGAGAGAGAGAGAGAGAGAGAGAGAGAGAGAGAAAGAAGTCTGCCATTTGTTAAATACCAAAATCTAAATCACATTAAGCTTTTGACAAAAAAGTGTAAATCTCTTTATTTACATAAAGGTTCTCTGTGCATTTAATGATGAATTGGCCAACAGAAATAGCTTGTGATGTCTGAGACATTGTTTTTTGTGATAGTTTTGGACTAAAACATATTTTTTAAATCCAGTCACGGTGGAGGGATACATGCAGGGTTTTGTATGGCAAAATAGTAAAAAAAAAAAAAAAAAAAACAACAACACTATTTTTATCACCTTTTTTACCATTCACCATTAAATATAAACACAGACATGTGTTTGTCCACTCATAGTATTGGATGGTAAATAAACTGGATGTTTGTGTTGTACAACCATGTGACATCTATCTCTTATCACCAACATGATAAAGATCTGAGATGAGACATTTCTCTTGAATTGAGAATTTCATAATTATGCAGAAATTTCCCTTTAAGAGTATTCTGAGACAATATGGATTTATATAGAAGACAATAAGGCAGTTTTTTATGAAAAGGACCTGTTTTGTTTAATGTGTGAGCACCTGGCCTGTGAAGTGCTTCAGGTCCAGCTTTCCTTCCTCTCTGGGTTCTGAACAAACTTTACAGCAAGGACAAATGCTGCAGTACTACATCAACTTGGCAGGAACAGGGAAAGAACAACTGAAAGGTGCAATTTATAGAGTGTTACTGGCTGCAAAAACCAAAACTCTGCCTTGTAAAAATCACAAATAATACACCAAAGTGGAATCCTTCTGTAACATGAGTAGCTAGCCAGATATATTCAAGTATATGTGCATGGATCGACAAGTACTGCTCAATCTATATATTTATGTCTCAACAATTGTAAATACCATTAATCCAATCACTCAGATTTTACAAACTATAAAATTCATAGTGCTGTGTAATACTTCTAGAATAATCTATATTTTAATTGTAATATTATTCCTGTTTCTCACAGTAATCAATATACATCAATATAATTATATTTTATACAGTGTAGTAAATATGTACAGCATTAATGCTTCTATTCTCACCACTTGTATCCAAATAGGGAGGTAAGATATAGCACTCTAAATATCGACATCAGCCTTATCAGTCGAACACTATTTATGTTACTTATGTGCTCATTTTGGGTCAATGTTATGGTGAGATCAGAACTACAAGCAGAAACAATAAGTGAACCAGATGGTCTGTCTAGTTGATTTAAAACAAACATAAATAAGGCATAATATAGACAACATATTTCAATTCACAGCTATTTGTATGCTTGTGCGTTTTAAAAATAGATTTCAATGTTCATACTTCTGGCAAGAGTAGACAAAGTCCTCCTGTAGTACAATAATCTATTGTATGTAGTATATAATACTTCCCTAGTGTGCTGTAGTAAATGATACTAATGATAAAAAGACTTTTATATGAATCATAGAAATGACTGAAGTGCTACTGCTTTTTTCTGCATGCAGTGCTGTCCTTTGACCTACAAAAATGTTTCTCACTAGCACAGGCTTGTGATCAAGTCCTTCTGCAGAAGACTCAGTTGTGCTAGAACAGGGAAAAGCATACCTGTGCAGAAAAACCATAACCCATCCCTACTGCAGCTAGTTACATACATGTTTAACTAGAGATTAAACTATATAATATGATTATGGCCAAAATAATTTCAGTTTTATATTGAACAACAAAAAATTAGCAGCACTATACTTTTTGTTTGAATAGACATTAAAATATTACACAGTCAATGCCTTATATAAATAAACAATATTAAATGTACAATAACATTAAAAGTAACTGCAGAATTAGTTTCTTAGTGCAGGTTTAATTCAACATAGAATTATTACTTTCTGTCATTTTTAAGTGGCTGCAGCGGTTTTAACATGGTGACGCTGTAACTGAATCAGGACAGTGCATAATAATCAATGACAAATAAGAAAGCGTGCTGCGTGGCGTCTCTAAATTGGTTTTTTTCTTCTTTTTTTGAGTTTTTTCAAAACTCAAACTTAAAGTTCACATGCATCCTAGTGTGCAGAAACACTCCAAAATTTAATCTCTGAAACCCTATTTTTCCAAAAAGCAGCATGCACTCCCAAGGCCTATTTCTTCATGAAACAGCAGTGCCTCCACCCAAACAGTACATGGAATGTCGGCTCACAAGTCACTTATATGCAGTGATAGATTAGACAATTCACTATTTAATATTTAATCCCTGTTTAATGTTGTTTGTGTTTGTTTTAAAAGTACTGTATTAGGAAGAGAACATGCAATGGTTTGAGATGGTGCCAACACACTCGTCTTCTGCAGGCTAGTGTTAAAGTGAAAGGAGAATAGACAGCTAGAAGGATTAAACTTTAGCAGTGGCCCTATACAGAGCTTGAATGTCTGTTAACTCACAGATAATTCTGGAGACTCAGCTCCACAGTGATATGTGTTAAAATCACTAGTTTTGATTCACAGTTGATTCAGTCTTGCTGAACATATTTTGCCAGCTTGTTGTTGCTTTTTTCATCGCACAAACATTTTGACAAAATGTAAAACAAATAATGGAGAAATCTCTGAAGCATTCTGCCATGTTATGCAGACACAAACAAACCCACATTGTGGACTGCGGCTACGTCTGAGACACTGTTGCTAACTTTAGTTTGTACTGTACAATATATAATGTGAGTTTTTCAAAGTGCAGTACTCGACCAGGTTTTTAATAATTAAAATTCGAAACGGTAATACTAACTAGCATGATACTGTGGTTTACCATCAAAGTGGTACGCATGTGAGGTCTACAAACAAGGGATCTTTCCCAGTGTGTCACGACTTCTGCTTAAATAAGACTTATTTCTATGTTGCTTAATATCAGATTAACACATGAGGTTATAAAATCAATTTCTATTAATGTGAGGTGCATAAACACATCCACCTGGGTTTGCCCAAACCCCAGTCAAAAACTAGAAACATTAATAATAGGTACAGATTTACCTGCTTTTTAACAGCTTATCTCTTATGGACCACTGTGTAAATCATTAGTCAAAAAATGCATGAATGTGAAATGATAAAACACAATTATGGAAGAAGAGACCACTGAACCTAACCAAGAAGAAGATGGCTGGTCTATGAGCCATGAAACAAGGCTGAGCAAGTCACCAGTGAGACTAGTGCAGAGTATGAACAATATCTGACTTACTCCACCGAATGCATAATTAATTTTTGGACTCTTCCTAAGTTATAACATTAGTATTATCTTTTTAACTCAATACAATTTGAGATCTGAAAGCAAAGTATGCAGGGCTGTGCCAAGAATTTAAACTTTCAAAACTTTAAAAAAATTAGTTGCAATATTGTCCTGCCATATTTTGCCACATTTTACTGCAATTTGCTGTATTTTACAGCATTCTGTTGACAACTGAAGAGTTCTGTATGAATTACAGAATAGATGTTAATTAATCTGTAAAAATGTAGAATGTTCAAATAAACATTTGAAGTTAAAGACACTAATGAGTGCTCGTTTATAACCACAGTATAGATTCGGTATCAAGTATGTTTTAATACACTTATTATCAAAACCAAAAATATGCTATTGTGACAACTCTAGTGGAGATCATGAACAAATCAGCATTATTCCAACAAATACTGACTTCTGAACTCTTTCTAAGTTACAACATAAGTACTGTCTTTTTTAAATCAATATGAACTTTTCTTCTTTGCATTATTTGAGGTCTCAAGCATGTTTTCATAGATTTGCACCAAGAACCAAAATTATCAAAGCACTTCAACACTAAAATTTGGCCAACAACTATAAACTCTCACATTCAACACTTTTCAGAATGAGTTGCAGTGTATTTTACTGCATTTTGTTGACAACTGAAGAGTTCTGTATGGATTACAAAGAGTACTTAGTTGAATTGCAAAATGTAAAAATGTTTGTGTTCTATAAAACAAACATTTGGAGTTAAAAGCAATAATGAGTGTTCATTTATAACCAGAATATCAATTTCATATCAAGTATCGTTATCACTTGGTAGTGATTTCAAAATCAAAATTCTGGTATCATGACAACCCTAATGGAGACCATGAATATATCAGATTTATTCCAGCAAATATTGATTTCTGAACTCTTTCAGTTAAAACACTGGTACTGTGTTGATGAATCAATATGAACTTATTTGGAGTGTTAAAACACTGCATTTTTTTTTACCAGTTGGCAGATTTAGATGGTAACATTTTATGTGGAATTTGGTTACAAATGCTGTCAGTGAATTATATAACAGAAATGTTCATTTTACTCAAATCTAGATCTGCACAGAGTAAAATCAGATGATCTGCAATGAACTGATGTTTTCATAGCTGTACATTGTGCTGATCTATAAGGAAAGGTCACTCACTGCTCTTACTTAGTCCTTACTTAGCAATACAGCTAGCTAGCGCCACCAAACTACAGCTATCATACATACACAAGACATGTCAGCCGGTTAACATGTTATTACACTATAATTAAAGCGCACTTGTAGTTTATTTGTAGTTGTATTACGGCTCTCTTCAACAGAACCACATTAGCAGTTATGGTGTTAGCTAAGGCTGCTAACGCTAGCTGCACATAAATCCTACTAAAACACGGATTTCAGGCGTTTTTTAGATATCTACTAAACACTTACTCACATTGCATCGCTCACACGACTGTCTTTTTTTGTAATAAAGTGAGTTTTTTACCTCGTTTTGTTCGTGGAGAGTGTTTTTTGCCCGAGTTGTTGCTCCTTTCTTCCTCCAGCGCGGCTGCTATCTCTGCGCTTTCTTCCCCATTGTACCACACCAGCAGTTCTTCGTCCGCTTCGATTGGCTGAAGGCAACCCGAGAAGTCGACGGCACCCAATCAGAGGATAGCTTGTTGGTCAGTGGAGTGAACACTATACAGGCCTGTCAGGCGTTTACTGATAAACTCCTCTAAAGCTTCTCACAAGTGTCTGCTGTCATTTCTACAGATTTATCACATTTATCTCCGCTTAATCAACCCATCTTCGTCTGCTTTAGGTCAGATATGCACATTAGGGCTCATATAAAAGCAGCAACTTGCATGGACTGTAAACTTATTTCATAACATAATTTACACTTTTCTTGAATAGGCAACATAATTAAAGTAGCACCATGACAGAAGCACTGTTTTTGGACACTTTCATGATGTTTCAGTATAATGGAAATTCAGAGTAAAGGGTATCATATAGTAATAATAATACAGTAATACAACATCTACAACCCCAAATCAGAAAAGTTTGGACAATATGGAAAAATGCAAATACATTTCTTACATTTTCTCTAAAATATGTGTCATGTTTTGTCTGGTCAACTTAATTTCATTTGTTAACATACATCCATTCTCGCATTTCAGACTTGAAGCACATTCCAAAAAACAGTTGGGACATTAAAGCATTTACCATTTGGTAACGCTGCCAATCCTCAACATTTAAAAGCCGTGGCCTGGTGTTTAGGGATCTGGTCGTGTGACTGGAAGGTTGCCGGTTTGATTCCCGGGCATGTCATGACTGAAGTGTGCTTGAGCAAGGCCCCTAACTCCCAACTGCTCCCTGGGCGCTGCGGATAGGGCTGCCCACCGCTTCAGGCACATGTTCTCACAGCCTAGTGTGTTCACTAGTGTGTGTGTTTCACTGCACAGATGGGTTAATTGTGGAGGTCAAATTCTGTTGTGGGCAATTACACTGGCAAAAGTTTAATAAAACAGACATTTTGGCACTGATGGCAAAAAGTCATGAAGTGTTTCAGGTGTTATTTTTTATATCCATTCTTCCTCCAATCGTCTTAAGGTGTTTTACAGTATGAGATCATCACATTGTCTCATTTTAATTTTTTTCATCTTTACTGGGGTCAGGACTGCAGGCAGGCCAGTCCATTAACTGTACCCTCTTTTTCAGCAGTCATGTCTTTGTAATGTGCACAGCATGTAGTTTTGCATTGTCTTGTTGCCATGGAAAGGAGGCAGCATATGTTGTTCATAATATCAATAAACAATTCAAGGAATTTCGAGGAATTTCAGTGTGTAAAGGGTAAGGGTACTAAAATTCCTCCAAATTCCTTGAATTGTTTATTGATATTATGCACTGTAGAGGAAGAAATGTGCAAATATCTTCCCATTTTCTTTGAGGAACATTGTTTTTAAACATCTCAATCACTTTCATGCATTTGTTGACAAACTATAGATCCTATGTCCAGCTATGCTCCTTAAAGACTTTGCCTTTTGTGGGTAATGCTTTTATACCAACTCTTGATTACAATCCCCTGTTGACATCACCTGAATGAAATCATATAATTATTGATTGTTTACATTATTACCAGCCCTTAAATGCACCATGCCAACTTTTTTGGAATGAGTTGCAGGTCTTAATGTATATTAACAAATAAAATGAAGTCCACCAGACAAAATATGACACCTTTGGTTTAGACAAGTGTGTGATTGGGGAAGAGTGTAGTGGGGCTGGGCGAGAGAGCGTGAGGTCGCTGTGTGCTTGTCTGTTTGTGGAGAAGAAGGAGGGGGGCTCGCTGTGTATGTGTCAGCTCAAGTGCTAGCTTTAGCCTGTTAGCTTGTCTCTCTAGCGTGTTATTTTAAAGTGGCTGCAGCCGACAGCAATCAATGTAAGTTTCAACAATAAAGCAACAACTGTAAATGTCTTTCTCATCCATCCTTTCAACACGTCCAATCGGATGCTGCAATATTATGTTCTGACAATAAACACTGTAAATGGAGATTTTCTTGATAAAGTAAATGAGCCCTGTAACCGATGTGTGTTATAGATGAGAACCCACAAATCCACGTGTTAGTTCGTTTACCTTTGAATTAAATTATGAACAAATCTTTTTTCCCAATTTTAATTTAGTTGCATGAATGTAATTATGCATGGCTGTATATGTAACTTACTTATATCATAAAAGTAATAATAATGTAGTTTTCACAAATTTTTTTCTCTATACTGTCCATCAGTACTGTCAGTCAAGTGTCTGATTGAATGCCTCCTACCCTGAGTACTCTGTAGTAAATAGCCTTGTTTATTTCCAGAGGAAACAGGTTCTGGTCCTGAGAAGAATGGGCCCAGTTCACATACCGCAGCCAGTTTCCCTTCATGGGGTCAGTCGCGTCCACACACATCCACCCCCGCGCTGGGAAATACACCTACAGGTGCTCAAAACCAATTAAACAGTGGATTAAGTTCTGTAATGAGTATACTCAAAGCTCTTTTCTACTATAAAAACTATAAAAGGAAGCAGACAAATCAATTGGAATTATTTAATAAGTATTCATGGGTCAAATTTAATTAACATCATGTTGTGATTCAGATATTTTTTAAGCCAGCAGAGAAGGCCTTGCAGGCCCTGACGGCCCACCACTGATGTATGCATACATATGTACCATACACTACTCACCAAAATTTTTGGATATTTTTCTTCTTGGTGAAATTTCTGAATGAACATAAATTGAGCTCTAACCTTTACAGGTGAATTTAATGTGACCTCCTCTAAACTTTTGAATGCACATATCCAACTGTTAAAGTGGGCAAAATTCACAACAGGTGTTTGATCCATTAATCAACCAATAAACATCCTGCTTCAGTTAGAATTGGTATTTAAACTCTTCATCATATGTGTGTGTGTGTGTGTGTATATTAGTGTGTGTGTGAGATACACATTTCTGCACATATGTGATTGTATTTTATCATGGAACAACACTATAGAAATGACACTTGTATATAACTGAGAGTAGTCAGTGTACAGCTTGTACAGCAGTATAGATTTACTGTCTTCTGAATATAATTCAACACAACCATTAAAGTCCAAATAGCTGGAACTGAGTACACCGCAAACAATGTGCTCAAGCAATACACCACACACTGCATCAACTCAGTCTGCATGGCCGTCATCCCAGAAGGAAGCCTCTTCTGAACCTGGAGCACAAGAAAGCCAGCAAACAGTTTGCTGAAGACAAGCAGTTCACAAGCATGGACTACTGGAACCATGTCCTGTGATATGACGAGACCAAAATAAACTGGTTTGGCTCAGATGGTGTCCAGCATGTGTTGCGGAGCCCTGATGAGGAGTACCAAGATAACCATGTCGCACATACAGTCAAGCATGGTGGTGGTTGCATCATGGGCTGAGACTACATGAGTGCTGCCATCACTGAGGAGCTTCCAACATGATTTTCAACATGTACTGTAACATTCTGAAGCACAGCATGACCTTTGGAAACTGGGCTGCATGGCCATTTTCCAACATTCATTCATTTTTCATTCATTATCACACCCGCTTAATCCTTATAAGGGTCGCAGTTAGTCCCCTACCCCCTCACTGGGCGCAGGGCAGGGCATTACACTATTCAACTAAGCCCAGGACAGGGCGCCAGTCCATCACTGGGTGAACACACACGCACACACATACACATACATGCACACACATGAACAATTTAGAGTAGCCAATTCACCTGATCTCCATGTTTTTGGACTGTGGGAGGAAACTGGAGACCCCGGAGGAAACCCATGCAGACACGGGGAGAACATGGAAACTCTGCTCAGATGTGGACTCGAACCCAAGACCCCAGCACTGAGAGGCGAACGTACTAACCACTAAGTCACCGTGCCACCCCATTTTCCAACATGATAATCCCAAACACACCTCCAAGATGACAACTTGAGGGTAGGTGAAGATGATTCCAGTAGCAACCTGTGCAGGCCTGGTGAATTCCATGCTCAAGAAGTTTAATGCAGTGATTATAATGGCAGTCACAAAAAAATTGACACTACAGAAACAATTTTGACATTTTCATTGTAAGTTGTAAGGTTGTGTTTCTCATATTTGGACATTAAGATAAAGATTAAGATTAACCAATTTGCCAATGTGATTTTCACATAACAGAATTTGACCTCTGCATTTAATGCATTCGTGCAATGAAACACACAGTAGTGAACACAATAAGCTGTGAGAATTTGTGCCCGAAGTGGTGGGCAGCCCTTATCCACCGGTGCCCAGGGTACAGTTAATGTCTGTATGTTGAGTATACAATATATATATATATATATAGTGAGGAAAATAAGTATTTGAACACCCTGCGAATTTGCAAATTCTCATACTTAGAAATCATGGAGGGGTCTGAAATTTTCATCTTAGGTGCATGTCCACTGTGAGAGACATAATCTAAAAGAAAAATCTGGAAATCACAATGTATGATTTTTTAATAATTTA
>BRDA01082495.1:1080-17768 GCA_036984385.1 Crenuchus spilurus | reverse complement strand
GAGATGGAGAAGTTGAATAGTGAGTGAGTGGAGATCTGTGAGGAGATGGAGAAGTTGAAGAGTGGGTGAGTAGATGTCTGTGAGGAGATGGAGAAATTGAATAGTGAGTTAGAGGAGGTCTGTGAGGAGATGGAGAAGTTGAATAGTGAGTGAGTGGAGGTCTGTGAGGAGATGGAGAAGTTGAATAGTGAGAAAATTGAGGTCTATGAGGAGATGGAGAAGTTGAATAGTGAGAAAGTGGAGGTCTGTGAGGAGATGGAGAAGTTGAATAGTGAGTGAGTGGAGGTCTGTGAGGAGATGGAGAAGTTGAATAGTGAAAAAGTGGAGGTCTATGAGGAGATGGAGAAGTTGAATAGTGAGAAAGTGGAGGTCTGTGAGGAGATGGAGAAGTTGAATAGTGAGTGAGTGGAGATTTGTGAGGAGATGGAGAAGTTGAAGAGTGGGTGAGTAGATGTCTGTGAGGAGATGGAGAAGTTGAAGAGTGAGTGAATGGAGGTCTGTGAGGAGATGGAGAAGTTGAATAGTGAGAAAGTAGATGTCTGTGAGGAGATGGAGAAGTTGAACAATGAGCGAGTGGAGTTTATTCCTGAGTGAAGTTCATTACTGTGACATTGCAACAAGCTGTTTGTTAAGGAATTATAGTATGGTGGAAAGAAATGCCAATAATAAAATGTCAAATCAAATTCATGCCATTTATTTATTTTATTGGTTTATTTAGTAGTTTTTACTACACTGCATAATATATTATACATTATACTTACATATACTAGACTATAGTGTACATTACTAGGCTGTACATTATACTTCACACTACACATTACTGTACATTACACTGTAAACCACACAAAAAAATTGAAAGTTTGAACAGTAAAGCTGGATTCTCAGTTTCATGGTGAGTTTGTTGCTTCCTGTTAGCATTATAAAATAATATATGCATGCTAAATTTTAGATTTTTGTGCATTTCACATGTACTTATTATATTAATCACGACCGTGTTTTGTTTTGTGGTGTACATACTCAGTCTGTACGGCTAATGCATGGGACATCCTTTATAATATTTTAGATTACATATGATGCTTTAAATTATACTAGACTGTACTGTACTATAGTTGACATTATACTCAACTTACATTAAATTATATATTCTCAGTGTTGGTGTTAGAATATAATAATATAATTTTAATCAAGCATAACTGACTGTGTGTAACGCAGAGTGGTGTGGAGCTGAAGGAGAGAAGAAGGGAAGCAGCCTGTTTCCCAAAGCAAAGTTTTGCACTACAGGTGCACCACATTACCGAGACAAGACAATGTTTCGTGGCCAGAGGGTTGAGACATGATGACAACAGGATTCATTAAGACTGTAAACAAACATAGACAAAGACACATAGCAAAACATACAAAAAACAAAAAAACATGTAACAAACAGAAAATGGATGAGACCACGGCGGGGATGTGACACTATGTCTTGGTTTCGAGTAGGTGATGTACATCCTTTGCACTTTGGCACAGATTTGTTTGTTTTTATAGAGTAACCCAGAAGAAAATGAATGAGTAAAGAGGTTGCTTTTTAGAGGAAGTAATAAATAAAGTAATCGGATTACAGCTTTAGATAAGTAATTTGTAATGATTTTGAATAATAACTAATATTCTAGACCAGGGGTGTCAAACTCCAGTCCTGGAGGGCCGGATTCCTGCAGAGTTTGGTGACCTTCCTGCTCAAACACACCTGATTCAGCTCCGCAGGTAATGAGCAGGTAGTGTCAGAGCAGAGAAATCCTGCAGGAATCCAGCCCTCCAGGACTGGAGTTTGACACCCCTGTTTTAGACTGTACATTAGATCTTAATCCTATCCTATACTGTACATTTATTATTAGCTATTATATTAGAAAATACATTATACTTTACATTACACTAGATTGTACAGTATACTAAATATTGTACCTTACATTATAGCTGTATTAAAGTGTAGAACTTTACAATCCTGTACTGTACATTATACTTTCCTTTATACTAGACTGTGGACTGAATTTTGTCTTGTATATTATAAATGATATTGTACTAGACACTACATTAGACTGTGCATTATACTACATTAAGCCTTTATCATCTATTAAAATATAAATGAGACTCTTACCGGTGGCTAAAGTGCAACATCAGCATGCAACACAACTGAGTATATACAGTAATACCGTAAACCTGCTTGTCAGACCTGTTCTCTGATAAATGTTGGTTTAATTGTAAGCATTAGTCTGAACCATTCAGTTTGCATGGAACACAGCCATTAAAGAAACCTCAGCATTTACTGCTTGAGAGCTCTTAGTTGTTTCTGGCGATGTCACAAAATATTCTTCATAATTTCATTTAAAAAATCAATGCAGGTTAGTTTGCTTATAAATAGTGTGGAGGAATGTAATATTAAACAAAAAGGTGTTTGTGTGTTTTTTGATGTCTGTACTTGAGATGACATTGCAGCATGTTGTTCTATGAGGCTGTTAAACTTGATTATATTTATTTGCTTAATTAGAAACACAAGGCTGGCTACATTTAAGGCAGCTCTCAATAAGTGCAGATATATAATGTAATAGCTAGTGAGCTATATTGTTTGGCATATCTGGTGAAGTATTTTTATTTAAGTAGCATCCAACACCTGATTCAATGCCAGTTAAAGCAAGACATGAATATAAAACCTTCTAGCAGCATCGCTGTCACAGTAAACATTGCAGGACAATATGACTCACTCTAAACTAATGGATGCCACACTCGAGCCAAGCTGGCTCTATGGACGGGAGTTTATTCAAATAGCTGTAGTGTGAATCTGTTTGGCACTGAATGTAATGCTAGCTACTGAAAGAGACACTGGCCCATTACCCTAATCCACCGGCATGAATGTGAGGTTATTAAGGCATCGGCCCACTGGCCACCACTTGATTCACGTAGAATTTAATAGGCCATTTCCTCTGCACTGGCAGCAGTTGGCACTTATAACCCAAAACTGTAACCAGCATGACTTCTCATAAGTTCCATTATAACTACATTTACTGTGAAGAATAAAGCAAGCTAAATTTGTTGCAAGTTTTTCAGTGAAGCTGAAGCCAAAACTCATCCAGGTTTGTTAAAGTGATAAATGACCAAACATATAATCTACACTAAGGAAAATCCTGAAATCTTTGGCATCACAGCAACCATTAAGTGAAAGTGAAAGTGCACACTCACTGACCATTTTGCTTGCATAGAAATTGGAATTTGGCCTCTGCTTGTAATCTATCCATGCAGTGAACGTCAGGTGCCTTGTGCAAGGGCACTTCAATCATGCCCCGTTGGTTCAGGAGCTCAAACGAACTGGCAACCTTCCAATCATAAAGCTTTTTCCCTAACATCAAGCCCAGTAGACTACTGTAAATGTATGGTGGAGTAACTGGAAATGAAATCAATAGCACATAACTGTAATTTAAATATACAGGTTGTTCACTGTATTCTCTCCATTACAGATTTTATTCAGTCATAATGTTTTCACACGTTGCTTTCCACTTCCACTTTCATTTCTGTACTCTACATTAGTTGTTTGTGCCACCATATTGCTGAATTTTACAAAACTGTAACTAGCTGAAAAGCATGATTTTGTGTTTAATGACAAGTCTTAGCAAAATCATGTGAAAGGAACTACAGATGAGATTAATATTAACACAAACTAACAAAGCTGCAAGGAATGCTGGGAAAACACCATACATTAGATGACACCTTCCCTGAATTCTTTGCTAATAACAATTCATTACTGTAAAATCATGCATGTCCAACTTAACATAAAATCGTACATGAGAACCTTTACAGCAGGTTTACAGCAATCTGCCTTATTTTAAAGAATACACAATATTACTGTAGGGCTTCCCCTGACCATTTACAGGCATTTTTAAATATTTTTTTATTTATTCATTTTTTGCCAATTTTTATCCCTTTTTTATTTTTCAAAACAATTTTTATAATGTAGTAGTAGCCATTTAGCCCATCCCATCCGTTAGGCATCTCCCCATCACTTTTGCAATGTCTCTGACTCTAGGAGGATGAAGACAAGCACAAGCCTCCCCCGTTGCATGTGATGCCAGCCACTTCCTCTTTTCAAACTACCGCTAATACACTGCTCAGAATGGACCAATCAGTAGATGCCTGAGGCAGCAGACATTGCAATATGAAAGTGATAGGGAGAAAGTGTGCCATCTACCTGCCCACAGAGAACACGGCCAATTTTTGCTCTCTTGGGCATCAGCAGTCATAGTCATACTGTCAGCATCTTAGCCTGCTGAGCCACTCGTTGGCCTCCTACAGGCATTTTTTTAACTGTACACAGTTCCTCTTCCCTTATTCTAAATGCAGTAGATCAGCCAAGACATTCCAAATGACTGAAGTGTTGTGACATTAAATGACATGCTACTGAAATATGTGACAAATTCAAATACTGTAGTAACGGCTTGAATTTTGTCAATTTTTATGCACCACGTCATACTGTGAACTCACATCAGCAAATGTGATTGCATTTGTTTAGAGTGAGGGGCTCATATAGATTTTTGGCCAGACGTTCCCTTCAGTAGAAGAACTAAAAGAGAATCTAACCATCAATTTTGATATCCCAATTGAAAAGAGAGAACAAAAAAAAAAAAGCCAGAACTGTTGGCATACAGAGATGCAGCGGACCAGAAAGAAGCCGAAAGCTCTGAGATCAGCCAGGCGGAGCAGGAACTGGGAGGAAAACCAAAGCCAGGCTGGCCACTGGAGTGTGAACGCGGGGGCTAAAGGTGTGCCAAACGGCCGCAGACGCCACGCTGCTGAGCCCAAATGTTTTGCACTCGCTCCGTATGGAAGTGCATGACACCATGCTGTAGTCAGACCCAATGAAAACAAACACAAAACCAACATACACAAAAACACAAAACACGCATGTAAACAGACAATACTGGAACAGTCAGGGTCACTTTTACAGTGTGTTCAAATCATAGCAGTCTCTAGTCTGGCTAGCAATATACAGCACAGCAGAAGAAGAAGTGAAGTGAAAACGAGTTCTATTTTAGCATACAAACTTCTGCCTGCATGACAGAGTGTTTCAAAATGCGCAATTAAAAAACAGCCTGATGGTTTCAGACCAACAGAGGCATGAATGTTTCATTTTTGTCCTAAATAATCCCACTCATCACTGACGTTTCCCCTAATTGAACCTCCTTAAATGTGCTTCTTCATGGATAATATATTGTTTTGAAGCAATGTGCCCACTGCAGAAGCTTATGAAATGATTTGGTATGTGCATTCATGTTTCAAATCATCTACACTGTTAATGAAGTATGGAAACATAACTTTAGTTGTGATGCTTTGTGTATATTTATTACAACTCAGCTTCATGGTCATCACAGTATCTTGGTATGGAGATCATGTTTTGTGTAAATAATGATTTGATAGGTTTCTAAACAACTGTTAAAGGCGTGTATTTAAACCCTTTTGGGGCCAAAATGTGCTGATGAGCACTGCCATCACAACAAGGGTATAAAATGTGTGGATGTTGCATCTAATTGTTGCGGGTAGATGATCAAACCAAATTGCATTATTTTCAGTGGAGCAGTGATGGAAAACTGTACTACCAACAGTGGGAGCGCTGTTCTCCCAATGACTCCCAAGTGACACAGCTGCCTGAAAATAGGTCTTATTGTCAGGTGACTCTGAGTTTGATTGTAGGTTGGTGCCACAGCCATTCTTGACCGGAAGTTGGTAGGTTGTATGGACCTCATCTCCTTCCATCTCTTAGCATGATGCTAGCCAATACATGCATTTATGTTATGTTGGCAACAGTATGTAAATATGCAGAGACTGGCTTCACTTGTCACATGTGGGGGAATCACATACCAGCTTTCAGTTTCCAAGCATAGTGCCATCATGTGGGAGAGGTAAATAGTGGGTGGGTTTGGGCATGACCAAACCATATACAGTGCTGCTTGAAAGTTTGTGAACCCTTTAGAATGTTCTATATTTCCGCATAAATATGACCTAAACATAATCAGAAGTCCTAAAAGAAGATAAAGAGAACCCAGTTAAACAAATATTATACTTGCTCATTTATTTATTGAGTAAAATGATCCATGAGACATTTGTGAGAGGCAAAAGTATGTGAACCTTTGCTTTCAGTATCTGGTGTGACCCCCTTTGCAGCAATAACTGCAACTAAACGTTTCCAGTAACTGTTTTTTAACCATTCTTTGGTAGAACAACTTGTGTGCTTAGGGTTGTTGTCTTGCTGCATGACCCACTTTCTCTTGAGATTCAGTTCATGGACAGATGTCCTGACATTTTTTTTAGAATTCTCTGATATAATTCAGAATTCACTGTTCCGTCAAATGATGGCAAGCCGTCCTGGCTCAGATGCAGCAAAACAGGCCTAAACCACGATACTACCACCACCATGTTTCACAGATGAGATAAGGTTCTTATGCTCGAATGCAGTGTTTTCCTTTCTCCTAACATAACACTAAATTACATTTAAACAAAAAGTTCTGTTTTGGTGTCATCCATCCACAAAACATTTTTTCAATAGTTTTCTGGCTTGTCCATGTGATCTTTAGCAAACTGCAGATGAGCAGTAATGTTCTTTTTGAAGAGCAGTGGCTTTCTCCTTACAACCCTGACATGCACACCATTATTGTTCAGTGTTCTCCTGATGGTGGACTCATAACCATTAACAATAGCCAATTAGCCAAGAAAGCTTCAGTTGCTTAGAAGTTACCCTGGAGTCCGTTGTGACCTCGCTGACTATTACACGCCTTGCTCTTGGAGTGATCTTTGTTGGTCAACCACTCCTGAGGAGGGTAACAGTGGTGTTGAAGATTCCATTTGTACACAATCTGTCTTACTGTGAATTGGTGGAGTCCAAACTCTTTAGAGATGGTTTTGTGACCTTTTCCAGCCTGATGAGCATGAACAACTCTTTTTCTGAGCTCCTCAAAAATCTCCTTTGTTTGTGCCATGATACACTTCCACAAACATGTGTTGTGAAGTGCAGACTTTGATAGATCCCTGTTCTTTAAATAAAACAGGATCCCCGCTCACACCTGATTGTCATCCCATTGATTGCAAACACTTGACTCTAATTTCACCTTCAAACTAACTGCTGATCCTAGAGGTTCACATACTTTTGCCTCTCACAAATATGTTATATTGGATCATTTTCCCTAATAAGTCCAAGCATCTACTACAAACCATAAATTCCAACACACTTTTGTCTATGCTTAAAACAGTGATAACAAATATTGCCTATTTTCAGTGCATGTAAATGCAGCATTCTACCCATTTTGGTTGACAGTCTCCATAAGAATAAACCTGATGCATAGCTTTTGTTTTGATTTCCTCTTTTCCTTGTTTGGGTCAAACAATGTCTTTGATAAAATGGCAGCTTTGGACCCTCAGTTGATACATCACAGTTCTTTCTTTGAACATTCTCTTCTCTTCCAGTGGGATCACATTATTCTCACATATCCAAATACAGATATGCTACCATTAGAACCAAATGAAAAAACAACATGTCAATAACAATATATGTGTTTATAACTACTCTCAGATTGCAATTCATGTCCAAAAGCATCCAGACTTCTGGTCAAGTATTCAGTATCCTTCTGAGTACATTCAGCCACTATAAGAACATTTGTTACTGACACAGGAGTTCAGTTAAACACACATGTTGTATATTCTCCATAGCAAGGTTTGTGGTCATTACTGAAAAATATTTACAAATTACTGATTACTTCTGAAAAACTGTAATGGGATTTCTTATTACTTTCTGAACAAAGTAATTTAATTCCTTATTACTTTAATTCTATGTTACTCTATAAAATCCAAACTATTTTCTATAAAAAAATTAAGTAACTTAAACTATGTAAGTAATATTTAAAATAATGTTTTCAACAAAATACAATCAGGTCTGGTTGATTAAAACAAACCATTAATGCTAACTGAACACCAAAAAAATGGCCTGTGAACTAAAATATATACAGCTCCAAATCTCTTTGATTCAAAAACAAACTTTAAATAGCTCTTCCTGGATTAAAATACAAAGCTGAAAATAGCTGCTTATTTGTATTTCCAGTTCAGCCTTAAATGCTGTGGCAGTTACATTCAGGCACCTTCCTTTTAAGGTGGAATGGGAAATTTGAAAATAAAATGCTAACTCAAGACTGACATTTTTGTAACATCGGAACTTTCTTCTCAAGGTCAAAATTCCTTTATGCATAAGTTTTTAATATTAGCATACTTACAGAAGAGTTTACACACAGTGTTTAATGTTTGATGGATTACAATACCCAGACAAATACACACAACTTTAAAGTATGGCATAAGGTCAAAACATGCTACACATACATAGCATATATCAGCAGACAGTACTAACTGACAATTCCTGACAACAAATAATAGCTATACATTAAAAGTATGCTTTAATCCATCAAACATAATTAATATTGTTTCATTGAAGACAGATGAGTCATGTAAGTAACTTCATTTTTATTAGATCAGTAAATGTAATGTAATTGCTTGAATTTTATCTATACAACTTTATGTTATTCAGAAAAGTTATAGCATTACTGTAATGCTTTACTATGTAATGCATTACCTCCAACCCTCCCCACAGCAATGCATTGTCAATAAAATTAGATGCATCAGCCGCACATAAGCTTTGTCACCATGCCCACTGCCAAGCACTGACTAGAATGATTAACTCCCCACCAGCACTGAGTTATAGAACAAAATAACTTTTCTGGAATGATAGTGTTCCATCCAATACCTTTAGGATGAGTTGGAGTGGAGTTCCAGAATTAATCATGAAGCATCAGTAAAAGGCGTCATTAATGCTCTTAGGCCTGAATTCAATCAAATACTCACAGCATTGTTCCAACATCTAGTGTAAAACCTTAGAAGAGCAAAGGCTATTACTGCAACAAAGGCACTAAACTAAATAAGTAAAATTTGAACACCAAATATGCCTTGAATGATTGACTGCATCTGGGGAAAATGGAAAATTGTGATTGTGAATTGTAATTTTTTTTCTGAACCATTGCTTTAAAGGTTAATTACATTGAAATATTATCTTCACCGATATCACTAATGTCTGCTGTAAAAGTGAGCCACTAAAACCCATAAAAATGTTATTGTGGAGAGGAAAATGTCCTTGTAACCTTGACTGAAACCCAGCAGGTGTGTTTTTCTCAGGCTGGGAAGGGGAGTTAATGAAGCGTGTGCTGCTGGCTAATGGACTTCCTTTTTCCGGTTAGGTGAACCACAGACCTGAAGATTCTACTGGCCCTGGCACAGCCATTTTCACCAAAATCCTTGTCCAAAACACCAGCGTGTGTGAGAAATGCCAGGCAAGCCTTCAGCTAATGGGCAGAGCTTAAAGGGGAACAGCATGGGAGCAGTGAGAGTGACAGGGCTTTAGAGATTAGCTCAAATAGGAACTAATATTTTATTGATGATATTGTCAATGTCTGAATAAAACTTCATATCTCCAACAATAAATTGTCAAAAGAAGGAGGGGAAAATGCTCTTAATTTTTAAAGGTACATGACACCTTTTTCCATATAAATACAAGTGCATCTCCAAAAATTAGGATATTGTGGTAGTATCCATTGTTTAATTTGAAAAGTTAATTTAAAAATGTCATTATTTAAATTTAAATTTTTAAATTTTCACATATATTAATGACACAGACATAAATTAACTTTTTGGTTTGATATCGATTCACACAAAGTGTGAAGGACATGAGGATGAGCGCAGGTTTTTTAAAAAGAGAGTTTTAATAAGAATAACAAAAGAATAAAAACAGAAACAGAACAGAAGGATAATAAAAGGGAGAAGTTTGATGAATTGGGTACTCTAAATTGTTCTTGTGTGTGGATTGACGCAATGTCCTGCCTAGCATAATTTCTAATGCCCTGCCCTTCACCTGATTGTTTTTGTGATGTCACATAAAACATATTTACATATATCAACATTTTTCTGTCTATACTTTCACATTTACTCTGATTTTATAAATGTTTCTGTCTGAACTGCTGCTATATGCCAATTTTAAAGGTCACAGTAATTAAAACAGCTTGATTTCATAATAAAAAAAAAAATAATAAAAAAAAAAAAAATATGAAAATGATGTAAAAATAAATTGTGACAAATATCATAGGTAGAACATAATGAAAATATAGACACACTGAGTTCTGTCAGATTTTGCCTGCAGTGCAAACTTGGCTAACTTTGGCCATTATTATCCAAATATAAAGTTGGCACAAAACACTGCAATTCAAATTATTTCTACCAAATTCTTGGCTTGTTGTTGCCAATTGTTAGACTGGCTCTGGGCACAAAAGCATTAGCATAGCACTGGCTATGGGCACAAGGCTTTGTGGTGGCACTGAACCAAAATTGGAGCCAAAAGTGCAAACAGAAGAAACTTTAAGGCAGCAGTAATAGACACTGTGCCGATCCCAAAGACCAGAATAAAATAATTTATCAAGTATCAACAAGAAGAATAAAACAGCAAAAACAGCACTGAGGAATCACTAATCTATGATTCTATAGTCTAAATGACATATACTTTCATAAACTTTTAAAGCTCCATTTCATTGTTCCATTTTTCTTATGTATATATATATATATATATATATATATATATATATATATATATATATATTCTCTCTTTCTCTGAGGTCCACTTAAGAAGGCCTTATGTGTTTATGTATTAATCATAATAAATTTTTATATGCTGTTTACCAACCATTTTGAATCTCTGAATTAAATTGCTACAGTGTTTTTAATGTTGATATGTACAGTGTGTGTTTTTGATATGGGCGATATGGGCAGCC
This sequence comes from Crenuchus spilurus, assembly GCA_036984385.1. Lineage (NCBI taxonomy): Eukaryota > Metazoa > Chordata > Actinopteri > Characiformes > Crenuchidae > Crenuchus > Crenuchus spilurus. The sequence goes on along the minus strand of BRDA01082495.1, from coordinate 6,894 downwards.
TCCCAGGACAGCACAACGTCAGAGGCAGCATGAGGGCGGCCTGCACCGCCCACAAGAGGCTCTGTGAATCACCCTTGGGACCATTGCATTGCTTAGAGGCGGCTGATGGTCGTCGCAGGGTGGTGGTAGGATGGTGCTGGATGTTTGAGTTTGTGGGTTTACTCACCAATGTTTCAGTCGGGGGCCTGGGTTGCACCAGGGGTTTGTTTGCTCAGGGCGCCATACAGGCTAGGACTGCAACTGGATATGTAAATAAGCTGTGCTTTGATTGGCTGCCTTATATTTTGCCTCATGCAAACACATTCCAGGCTGAAGTAACAGGTTTCTAAAGTTACTACCACCTTAAACATGCAAGGTGATGTTATATACACTATGCTGCCAACATAATCTAGCCTTTGATTATTGTTTATTTAAGCTCAATACCATCTGTTTTTCTACTATAAAATGACTGAGTATAAATCTAAACACAGTGTTGATAGTTTTGATTGAATTTGGTCCCAAGCATGATTTTATATTGGTGAGATCAAAGCTGAAATATTGTCTGGGGAGTAAAAGATGCCGCCTAATGCATTGCCACAATTCTATTTCATGCCTCTATATGTTAAAGCAAAATGAAATATTGACATACATTTCATTACACAAGGGCTGCAATGTTGTTTTAAAGTAGATGAAAGAATCATTTTTGACAGCCGTCAGCAGAAGAATATAATCAGAATGCCTGTCATGTTTCTCACTCAGATAAAAACTTTTTAAAAATAAATGCCTGTCAAGCCAGGCTTCACAATGAAAATTCATTTCAAATTATAAATGAGCAATTTAGAGGAAATTACCACTGGGAAATATGCAGGTTCTTTCATTTTCTGATGGATTAGTGTTTTTGCCAATAAGACACTCTCTTCAACACATCCTTAAAGCTGCATTAACATCAGGTAGGTAATATTTTGAGACTTCATCTGTCTTTTTTTAATACAGATGTTCCCTTTTATTTTAAATATCATTCAGTTAACACTCAGCATTTGCTGATGTGAAACTTTGTGGGTTATATTTCTGAATCAGTGCTCAACATTATATAAATAAACATTTGAGACATTTCGATCAGTGCATTGGAGGAATAAAACATTATTGGAGGATAAAGACCTATATAAAGTAATTTTTTACATTTTCACGTTAAAGTAAAGTTAAAATATTAACTCATTATTGGATTTAATTTCAAGATGATAATTTCTAATAATTCAGGCATAAAATTCCACAGCCTATTTATTTTTATCCTTTTTAAATCTAATGAAAATAATGGATTCCATTAGCAGATAGTACTGCTTCTTTAAGAAATAATATATATTTATACAGTTTCAGCCAAGTTGTGCATTTTTAAATTAAAATGTTGAATTATGTACAGCATTGCAGTTTGGGTGCATTTAAAAAAGCTAAAAAAACTGAAGGGGAAAAATGTTCTTGATTTGTCAGGACAGGTGTTGCATGTTTTTTTGTGGATAGGTGGGAGAAACAGGTGGTAACAATAAACAAACCCTCATTATAATGCTCTCTGTGACTGCAACTAGGCAGGAAATGGTGAAGCTCATCTCAACCTGATGAAATTTTACATTCTGAGAGAGTAATTCTCCTTTTAATGAGCTTGAAATATTCCAAAACAGAAATCAAGCTTCAGTATTTTCGCTATCACTGTTTTTAGCTATGCTAATGTACTTTTATTATTATACAGGACAGTGTGTAATACAGTATCAGACACCACATAAGCCAGTCTATTTATGATAATTTTCAGATGTGTTATTTATGCAGTCACCAATGCTAGTTGGTGCTAATATGTTTATGCCAGTGATTTAAGGGATCATAGTTGATCCTTGACCCGTACAGACCCCCTACAGGCAAATGTGAGCTTTAGATAAAAGTTTATCCATAATTGTATGGAATACTTACTTTTACCTGCTCAAGATATCCTACAGTACTGACCACATTCAAGTTTATGTGGACTTTACTGGCTGACACCTTTTTTATCGTCATTCCTGTTTCACTACTCACCCAGCAATGGACTGGCGCCCTGTCCTGGGCTTAGTTGACTACTGTAATGCCCTGTCCTGCGCCCAGTGAGGGGGTAGGGGACTAACCGCGACCCTGATAAGGACTAAGCGGGTGTGATAATGAATGAATGAATGAATGTTTCACTACTGTCACCATATCAGTATACTGAAAACTACAACAGCAGAGTTGACCAGAGGAGGATGGGTCCCCCATGTGAGTCTGGTTCTTCCCAAGGTTTCTTCCTCCAGCTGGAGGGAGTTTTTCCTTGCTACTGTCGCCGTTGGCTTGCTCACTGGGGATTTGAAGTTTTGTTATTACTAACCCTGTAAAGCTGCTTTGTGACATCAGTTGTAAAAAGTGCTTTATACATACATTTGATTTGATTTGATTATGATTTTACAACCATTGGCATTTTTTTAAGTAATACTTTCTGGTGCCAAAAAATCTGATCAAAATGTTTGAGCCACACCACAAAATTCCCCCATTCACTCACTTCACTATAAAGGCTGTACCATCAGGAAAAGACAATAATTACCAACAAATTATTCAAAACATTTTCTGTTACCCTCACAACAGAGAGGTGGAATGTGACTGCAAATGTTCAATACAGCAGAGTGTGAACTGTAAAGCCCACTGCTAAAGACTCTTCCCCTTTATGAGAGTCATAGGGGTGTAGATCTGGGGTAGGTACTGATAGAAGCAGTAGCAGAGTGGAAGCTAAAGAGGCCCAATAGTAATATCTCAGTCACCACAAACATCCAGAACCAAGTAAACACAGTGATTGAAGATGGTCCGTGGCATATTTAAATTGTATTTAATAAAAATATTTTTATTGTTAAATTGAAGTTGCAGCTTCAGTGTTATACCTGACTACAAATGGGGTTAGTGTAAAATAATTGTTAAATAATTAAAATGTAAATTAATTTGTTAAAACTGAAGTATGTCATATTGTGTTAATGACTTACTGTGTTAATGTCTATGAAAATGGAACTGTGGCACTGAGTATGCATTAATGGTGCCAATGTGGTATCAGAAAGGCCAATTGTGTATTTACGGTTATTGATGTAGTGCAGAAGTGCAGGCTGGAAGGTTGTTGATTGAGGGCATTAAGCCCTTATATAATTGGCTGCATTGAGCATGCATTAACAGTGCCAGGGGGGCTAGGTACTGACTTATTTACCAGGGAGACCAGTGTGGATTTATAGTTTTGTAGAGTGGGTATATACAATGTAAATAAACATAAATTCTGCTTGGAATTGATTAACAGTGCCAGTGGGACAAGGTACAGCTTTAGTCACTGGGTAGACCTGGATCTATGGTTTAGAGCAAATGTGTCAAAGTCCAGTCCTGGAGGGCCGGATTCCTGCAGAGTTTTGTGAACTTCCTGATCAAACACAGCTGATTCAGCTCAGCAGGTAATGAGCAAGTTTAATTGTAGGGTCAGACCAGAGAAATCACCAAACTCTGCAGGAATCCGGCCCTCCAGGACCGGAGTTCGACACCACTGGTTTAGAGACAAAATTATGTGTAATTATTACAAGATTGTGAAGTGAGTTTAGGGGGTGGGGGTTCTGGGGTGCCAAGCAACACTGTTGAGTCTTCTGGAAATGTTGTGAGATTAATTCAGTGAAAACATTTGCAAAGGAATGTGTTGGTGTGAGTGCTAAGGTCTCCAATATAATGAGCCTAGCAAGGGGGTAAATGCTAGTATGCATATGTGAAGTTACAATATTCAATATTAATAAGAATTAATCATTTATATCGTTACATCACTGATATAATTTTGTAGGAGGCATTGAAAGTAGCCAAGATTCAAAGAACTTGAAGATGCTAAGAGCATGAGGAGGATCCCCTGAGTGGAAGCAATACTCAAAAGTAAAAACTTCCTACAAACATAAGGAAGAACAACTGAGAGGAATCTGATCACTGTTGGGTAGCAAAATATCAACAAAGCTAACAATAAGAGTTATTACTACAATGCAGAAATTACAAATGAATGTTCAGTAATGTGTTATGAATAATGAAAATTGTGAGCCCAATCTTTAGACAGAATTATTAATCAATGTACCAGGCATGAATGGTAGAGGTCTATCAAAGATGATGTAAAAGAATGTGAATTAAATCCATGATTGCCAAGAGGAACTGTCCTATCACAAAGAGTAAAGCAAACTTCAGCTCTAATCTCAACCTTTATCTCTCACTGTTTTACTGGAAATAGATGACCTTCAGATGAAATGCTGGGCAGCAACTGGGAACCAATCAGAAACAACCAGCTTCAAGCTGTTCAAGCGGCTACACCTAATTCACCGTTCAGTTTAATGGGCTGCCTTAAGAGATTATACAATTAGAGAGAGAGAGAGAGAGAGAGAGAGAGAGAGAGAGAGAGAGAGAGAGAGAGAGAGAGAGAAAGAGACTGGACGACAGTCAGCGACAAAGAGAAAAATAGATGGGGAGAGAGAATGTGTTTAGTTCTAACATCTTAAAGCCTTTAAATGAGATCTTAATGTTTTTGTTTTTCTTCTCTGGAACCTGCTTTTACGTATACGTTTTACACTGTTGAAAAGCAGTAACCAGTAGAATAGGACACACACATGAGCCTAAGGTCACCATGCCCAATGTCACACAACAGCTAAAGGGGTGTAAAACCATTATGTTAACACACACCTAAATGCTCCAGACCAACAAACAGCCAAAACTTCTGTTTTCATAGAGGGGGTCACATTTACTGACCAATTGATCAAGGGCATTTGATGAGCAGCACATGGCTGCTATTCTCCGTCTTAATTCATATGGAAGCAGTCGTTTTAATTTTCAAAATACATTTTAAGTTTTTTAAATACATTAAAAGATAATTGTAATATTTCTTAAACAGTTTCTGCATTTTGTTAAATAAATAATTCCACTGTTTAAAGTATCACGTGTTGTTGTTTTTCTGAAGTTGTGTTAACCTAATTTTAAGAACTTCTAAGGACAATTGTGTCTTCTGTGTGCCCCCTTCTTGCCTCCCTCCAGCATGCAAGTCTCTGCCGCGCACCGCTCTCCCCCATGAGATAAAAGTTTATCGGGCCATTGTTTGGCGGGCAGATGCGCGTGTGAGGAAAGAATTTTTGCTCAAACCGTGGAGGAGGTGGCAAGCAAAGTTTTAGGTGGTGCCCTCACCAGAAATGAGGCCCTATGCATGATGCATAGTCCGCATATGAGGAGCGTCGGCCCTGTGTCTTAATATACAAAACCATGGTTTTCAAAGAGGGGTGTACTTTGTTTTTCACATTGCTGTATTCACTTAACTTTTGCAAAAGTATATATATATATATATATTTATATATATATCACTGGACATACTTCAGACATGTTTACCTTCCATTTTTATAAATATCAGTATGCCATACTTTTAAAAAAGTAATGAGTTAACAACAACCAAGTTTGGGTCTATAATTCTATAATTAAGCATTGGGCCATTATATAGCAGAACACATGCTGAGATCCACTTTTGAGATTATTGAACAACTCAGTGTGTATTCATCAATTTGTTAATGATGCTGAATTCAAAGTATATACTGAATCAGTAACTCCATTATAGAAACTATTGAATAATTTATAGTAGATATTGAATCATTTATAGTAGATTATTCATTAAAACGTATTTAGTGTAGTAATACATTAGTATGTGTATTTGCAGGTGTTTATTAGATGATATTTACTAAGTTATAGATGATATTTAATAAGTTATCAAAGATATTACCTCAATGACTAAGTCATATATGAAACTTAAGTCGT
>BRDA01082493.1:9471-49890 GCA_036984385.1 Crenuchus spilurus | reverse complement strand
CAAAAATCAAAAACATGTTATGGGCAAAAAAATTATGCACTGGGAAGCATGTTAGTTTGATTAACTTTACAGAATTCTTAAAGTGATATATTTATGGTGATACACTTAAAATTGGTTTCCTACACTGCAAAAACAGCACTACGTGAAATAAGCCAAATATTCTTAATTGTGATCAATTCTTTTTGTTTTGAGAAAAAAAAAAAAAAAAAAAAACTGCCAGTGAGGTAAACAAAAGTTCCTTGGCTAGAATTCTTATAACTAGCAAATGAATCTAACTCGCGTTTTAAAATTAAATTGTCACAAATTAAAAAAATTGCTTCTTACAAGCAAAAATTGCTTTTCTTAAGAAATATTTTTAAATGTTATGAACTCTTGATTTAGAGTCATTAAATACATTTCTTAAACTGAAAATTTGTTTAAGTGACCTTATTCTTTAAACAAGAAAAATAATATTATTATACTGGAATTTCAACCAAACCACAGTCCTACCCTGTAACTGGTAAATAAAGCTCAAGATGAGCTGAAATGTCTTAAAAAGTTAGACATATGTTCTTTGAATTAATTTTCTTCTGCAAAAATTGCTTGTTAAGAATATTTTTCTTTTTAGACAAAAATAAGAAAAAATGTCCATTTTTTTCTTAAAAATCATTTTTTGCAGTGTAGACATGAAATAGAATAGATGTGGACTGATTAAAGTGTAGATGCTGATTTACTACCAGCTAAGCTATGTTTACCTTAATTGCTTTTAATTACAATTTTAAAAATAAGCTTATGTCAAAGCCAAATATTGTAAAGAAACCTGTACTGATGTGGCTTAGGAACATTTAACAAAGAAAACGAGTTAAATTTATATTTATATTTGTACAGATGCCAGTAACCAGGCAACTACTTGGAAATAGATGATAAACCTCTAAGTGAAACAGCATACACAGGAAGTCAAGCAGTGTCTAATGCTCTTCCCATGAGGAAGAACGGCCTCTTGATGATGTACCTGTTTTAATTAGCACAGTTGTTGATCCTGTGGCTACTCTTTATGAAAAGGCACTCGTTGTAGATGTCTAACAGGCACACTCATGCCTGGTCTATGGTATAGTCTCTTAGAATCCATAGAAAGTGGTGCGGAAATGTGGCCAGAGGTGCTCAACCCGTCCAATTTGCATCCAGTATAGTCACTACATGCAAATTGGAAGGGTGGATGGAGTATACTTTCCCTGAAACAATAATACTCGTCTGCAGTTTGCCACACCCTTCCCCACCCCTGCACACAGGAAAATCAATATAACAGGGTGAGCAACTTCTCAAAGTCCTGAGTCCTATGTAAGGGTTCCTCTTTTTATAAAGTTATTAAGGACCAACTGATTGGTCAGTCTGCAAACACCAGTTAAACCCAGCTTGTGTAATGAGTAACCAAATACCACAGAGCTTCATAAAAGAAAAGACTGACCCGTCTCTTGTGAATATAACACTGTGACATTAATCTTAATCGCTTGTACTGAAACAAAAAATACTTGTTTCAGTAAATTTTAACATTTTGTGGACCTTTCTTACCACCAATAAATCAATTTCACATTTTTATTGAGCAAGTTACTCATTAACGCAGCTTTTTCAGTCACATGTTTAAACATCCTTTTTAATGATGTCACTCGGCATAGTCCCTGAAGCATGATGACTACATCCCATGATCAGCGTCTGAGCAGGAGGAAGCTCCCCTTAACTTCTGCTCTAAAAAGATGCTATCAAAACAACCCTGCTGAACAAAAAGATAAAGGATTTCTCTGAACAATTACTACTGCTCACAAAAATGCAGCACCGCACTGTGTAGCCTTCTTATGACCTTCAAGCGCCACAAAGTAGCTCAAGGTGCAAAACTGTCATCTCGGAGTGTAAAATAACTGGGGTGGAAAGTCTCCCACACCCTCAGTGTCGGTTCTAAACGCCTGCCCGTTTGACTCGTTCTTTGTTCAAAGGACAATAAAAGAAAATGTGTTTAATATTTGAAGAACATGAAGCGCGTCATGTGTCCGTTCATAAAGAAGGCTTATTATTCTTCCACACTCACTGAAAACAGCTGAAAAAAAACCTGAGAACTGAGCACGATTTGGTTTCATGACACACGATATGGTGGATCATATACATACACACTTCTGTTGTAAGAAGACAATCTATTACATTTTTTATTTCACATGCGAAAAAGCACTTCATTGTGTTTAATAAATTTTCACCTCTTTTAAAGGTTGTTCTGTTCTACTGGCCCTCACACATTAGCACAATATTATGGGACACAATGTTTACCATCACAGTTCTGTTTCCAGGCAAAACCCCATTAAGCCCGTCAGGTGCAGCTGGGCCACTCAGCAATTATTCCACTTGTCAAAGTACAATTTGCCTGGAATCACTTTACGGAAAATGACCAGAGTGGAAAACTAACTCTGTGTTTGTGAAACCTGCAAGAAAGATAGTAACACAAACTGAGATAGTATTGTATAATAATATTATAATGATCCAACACCCACCTTTACATAATACTGCTTTTGTAATTGTGTAGAAAAATAAAGTAATTGTGCGAATGCACTTTAGGATGTGTATATTTTTTACATAAATTATTGTAGTATTACTAGCCCAGGTATTAGTCTATAAGAAAATAATAAATAAATAAATAAATAAATAAATAAAAATAATAAAAATAATAATAATCAAGAATGACACAGTTAGAAACATAATTCACATAAAATTATGGAATGACCTTGCAATACACATTAGACAGGCCTCATCACTGTCCATTTTTAAAGCTCATCTTAAAACCCATTTTTATTCTTTGGCTTTTAACCCAGCATGAGACTTTTATTTTATTAGTATTTTTTATGGTTTTTCTATTTCTTTTACTGGTGTGTAGCATTTTACTGTTTTTTCCCTTGTTTCTGTTTTTCCCTTGCTTCTGTTTCCTTTCTGCAGCACTTTGGCTCAGCTCATGTGGCGTTCAAAGTGAATAATAAATAAAGTTGTATTGGATTGAATTAAAATAAGACATTAGTAGCCTAAACAAATTGTTCTACTAGAATGAACCTTTTCAGGTTATGGTTCAACACTATATACCTGCCATAATCACTGTCAAATGACTAATAATGAAGGTCAGAAGACATCCTACCATAACGTGATCTGCTCAAAGCTAACAGAACTAGCTGGAGCAGCACATCTGACTCACAGCCACAAGGATTCTCCCACATCAGCTTCTCACTACGTGACTGACAACAGGAAACGACCATAAAAGTACTCACTAAGAATAAGTGAAGCACACTGCGCAGAATCTGACACTGAAATACAATAAAACATCATTTCACATAGTTCTGCTCATTTACGTAGTTTGTCGTGTATGACGCTTATGAATAAGAAGGAATAAAACAGCCCAAACATGTCTGGACACTTAATTATAGACAAAGTTAGGCTAAAAGCACATTCAAACGAACCCTGGTTTTAAATGTAAACAAATAAACATTTTTTATGTTTAGTCAGCTGAGACTCTTTGTAAACTTCACTCACCTAATATTTCCTTCCGTCTCCATGTATGCGGTTGCTCGTTGTAGACCCATTCAAAGTCCCTACGTCCGCCTGCTTTTCCCATTTTCCACCTGCAACAGTGGCGTAATGATCTCAGGTGCGTCTATAATACTCGACTCCTTTCGGCCACGCCCTCGTCGATAAGGTGTAAAAAGGTGTGCCTGCAAGTTGCCAGTTTTTATTTGGCTTTCACTGAACCGGCGAGACTACTTTTAGTCTGTATATCCCTTCATATCCCTGTATATGTCTAAACACATAGAAGGAATAATATATTCGGATATAACAGAGTGTGGCTGATCGCGATGCAAGTCTGAACTAATGAACTAATTTACGGGTTTATCCCTGTACTCTACATTAGCTCCGGTTGTATAATGATCAGTTTATGAGTCACACTAGCCTATAGTGTCAGTAAAGTCAGAGTTCCTCACTTTGATTATAAGCACGGCGATTTTGAATCATGACCACATGGTGGCGCTATTTTCCCAAAAAATAGTTTAAAGCTCTCAGTTCACAAGTACAGTTTGTGAAGAGGACAACAGCGCGATGTTTTTTGATATGTTGTCTTGACCCGGTCTTTCGTGGGGAATAAGATTATTTCAGTGAGGCTTCCTGATAAGATACTGTTAGGTAAATTAAAGTAGAATAAAAAATTCTGAATTTATGAAAACTGCGCAAACACATATTGGTTGTTAATATCTGTCAGTATTCCTCAGTACTCAGTTAAACCATGAACATTTTATGTTTATTCTAACTTAAACCCTATATTTATTCCAACTTAAACTCTACGTTATTTCTAACTTAACCTAATAGAGGTGACTCGGCTATTATGGGACTTATCTTTATTCCTATTCCAGCTGGACTTTAAAAGTACACAGTACTTTCTAATGGCTAAATAAGTACAATAAGGAGTAAAATAGCTGCGCTTTATCACGTAGCTGCTCATATTAGGAAATGAAACCTAAATTATCTATGAAAAAATAATACTAAAATACTAAAAGTTATAGTATTCACAAAAATAAATAGCTATAGCTATACTTTCTTCTCTAAATGATCACTGGATCATCAAAAATACATAAGAGACCGTTAGAAAAAAATGCATTACTGCATTCAAGCTAACACTACTGAGCACTGAAATAAGCTAGTTAACTATCCTAGCTAGACAAGTTTTTAAAAGTAATACAGGACGTAGCTGTCGTATCATGTTTGGTTTGCCTTTCACAGATATTACGAGAAGTGTGTTAAAAATTGAGTTAAAACCACAGTCTGGACATGTTCAGTCTAAGTGCGGCTAGGTTAAAGCTATGAACAGAAAGAAAGCTAGCATTAGCTTAACGTATGTCAACACTAATATAGCATACCTAAGTAACACTTAGTCATTTTAATTAATTTCAGTTTACCTACCAGACTAACATTACAACAATTTAAACAGCACAACAATTATAAAACTAAAACATCAACAACAGCTAAGTAAATTGCTAATGTCGCTAGCTAACTTACTTGCTAAAGCCACTTGACTACCCACTGTTAACTCCTCAGTAAGGAAAGTAGCTATTGGCTGTCCTAGAAGTCGCTATGTGACGTTATTTTCTAATTTGCATAATAGGTTATTTGCATGTAGTTGTAATCGAGGCTGTAGGAGAGACGAATAACATGTTTGGAGAGACAAAATGTGAGGAAAAAACACTGTAAATATGTTTAGGACTACAAACGAACTTTATGAAATAACGTATTGACTTTAATGCTTTGACTAGACTCACATTACATAAATCAATGTTGTCCAGCACTGTTTAATGTTAGAATATCAAGTTTAATGCCATGGTGACTTCAGCCTTTTTTGCAAAGATGATTTTTTACTTATTTATGGTAGTTTGGTTTGGGTGGAACTTTTATAATGTTTTTGCCTTTTCAGTATGTTTTTGAGTTATGTGTTTCTTTATATCACATAGTTTTTTGTTTTTTTTTTAAATCAACTAGCGACAAATCTAGCAACTTTTCCCAATGTTGTTAGACACTTTTGGAGACTCCACGTGAAAGCACCAATCTTTCTGCAGTTACTGTCCTCTGCAAGCCGCAGATGCTACTGTGAGCCCCTACCCTATCCCATAGCACTGACAGGCAGTTAGTTTCACAGTAGCCTCACGCAGCCTCCCCACTGCAGAAGAGTAGAGAGGAGGAGAGGAGACCTACTCTACCCTGCAAATCAAGATGTAAATGTAAATGTATTTCTTCACTGTCATACTTAAATAAATCACTGCATTTAACTCATACAGCCTCAGTTATACACCTCGTCCACTGTGTGTGCTACTTTAGCTAGCTCACTATGCCACAGTCTAAACTGTATATACAGATATACAGAAAGGAGTGGAATCAAACCCTGAATTCAAGGGCTGGTTGAAGCTGTGTTATTGGGCATGATACACAAGCATACTGTCTGTATTGCAAGGATGATTTCTACATGAAAAAAAAAAGTTGCCAGAGGGGTCTGAAAACTAGTTACATTTAGACAAAATGAGTTGACAACAGTGTGATTTTTTTTTATTTTTTATAAAATACACAACCATATATTGTATGGGAAGAACAAGATACAACAGGGACACAACAAACACATACAAAAGGAATACAACAAACACAGTTTTTAAAAGTAATGTTAAAATAAATATATAAATAAATAATTCATTCATTCGTTCATTCATTATCACACCCGCTTAACCCTCATCAGGGTCACGGTTAGTCCCCTACCCCCTCACTGGGCGCAGGGCAGGGCATTACACTATCCAACTAAGCCCAGGACAGGGCATAAATAAATTAATTAATTAAAAAATATATTATAATATTATATTTAAGATTAAGATCTATTATAATAATTATATAAAATATAATAGATAATTATAAAAGATACTAATTATATAAAACAAGAAAAGTTTAACATGTTTTTATTCAGTAATACATGTGTGAGAAGCTTTTTGTAAAAAAAAAAAAAAAAAAAATCATAGCATCATAAAGCAATTTTACACCTCGTACTATAAAAGGGTGCAGTAATATTTGAGAGGGAAATGTATGTTGGACACAATGTTTCAGGTGTAGATAGAATTGTTGACCACAGTGCATGAGATATGCAGAGAGGAAGTCCATTTATTTTCTTCATTGACTGAAAACTTGCTTTTGTCTTATTGGCCATATTGCTTGATAGCCTATTCCTGGTACCATATACAATAAAACAATTTGATTTAATACAGTTGCTATGTTCTTGAATTCTTGAAAATCGTACCTGTTACTTTATTCAAGTTGATTGAATAAAGTCTAATTTAAGGTCTGAAAATGTTCAAATAGACTTTTTAGATTCAGGCTCTGCTGATCTCTGGGAGAAACCAATGCGAAAGTGGGTCGACGAGGAAATCTCGCGAGATTTCCTGTAGGCAGTTGGGCTGCTTGTGTTGTTTAGCTTAGGGGGGAGGCGAGTGGAAGTGGCTTCACCGAGTCGACAAACCAGAGTTGGAACAGTTGTGCACGAAAACAATCCGCAATGGCGTCTGGCGAGACACTGTACATAGAAACCGACGGATCGGAGATGCCGGCCGAGATAGTCGAGCTGCATGAAATTGAAGTGGAGACCATCGAGACGACGGTGGTCGGCGGAGACGACGACGAACATCAGCCCATGATCGCTCTGCAGCCGCTGGTCACAGACGACCCAAATCATCTCCACCACCAGGAGGTGATTCTGGTGCAGACTCGGGAGGAGGTTGTTGGTTGTGATGACTCGGACCTTCACGCTGGGGACGGTTTCGAGGACCAGATTCTTATTCCCGTCCCTGTGCCTGCTGCGGAGGAGGAGTACATCGAGCAGACGCTGGTGACCGTGGCCGGCGGTGGGAAGAACACGGGTCGCCTGAAGAAAGGAGGCGGGAGCGGGAAGAAAGTGGTCAAAAAGAGCTTTTTAGGCGCCGCAGAAGCCAGCGGACGGAAATGGGAGCAGAAGCAAGTGCAGATAAAGACGCTGGAGGGGGAGTTCTCAGTTACTATGTGGGCTTCGGGTGAGTTTTAAATGTCCAAAGTTGCTTCTCTGGACTGTAGCTCATGTTGGCATTGTTCTCTGCTGAAAAGACGGGCCTCCACTGAGGCCCTGTGCTGCACAACACGACACGCAGCCAGGCCTGTTAGACCAGCCGTTCGTAGCGCCAAATAAAAGACTTTTGCACATCTTAGCGGTGGAAATTGTTTTTTGTTTTGATGGGAAGCCATGTTTTAAGTGTTGATGGGCGCCGCCATGTTCCTCTGGACCATTATGGCCGCCCGAAAAATGGCGTTTGTGTAGCCGAGGAAAGATGGCGGCGGGTTGGGGTAAAGCTGTGAGCTGCAGCGCCGACAGGCCGCGATGGCGCAGTCTGCTCTGGAGGAAGGGGAGGGACCGCCAGAGACACAAACCCGGAGAACAGACTCTGTGGACAAAATCATAATGTTGACCACGATTTATGTTTTATCTCAGGCTGTATCTTCATTTATATTCGTAAAGATGAGCAGTTGTTCATTTTGCGTCTCGTATAGTCAGCTTGTTAGATTAGTGTTTAGCAGTTAGCTCGATAGCTAAGCTAGGTGCTAACGTGTCTTAATCATCCTGGAGAGTTAAATTTAACTTTGTCCTTAAAATAGAGTATTTCAGCACGTTGGACTTAGCATTTAATTTGCACATATATGGGGCTGTTACTAAATAATTGTGATAGTGAATACAGTCTTTATTTATATCGTTTTACAGTTTTATTTAGTATGACTTGAGAGAAAAGATTACTTGGATTTTATGTCGCATCTACATTTAAACGTGGCAGATTTCTCAGTCAAATCACAGATCTTTAAATAATTTGCACTTGGAGCTGATCTGATGTGCAGATGAGATTCGTGTAACATCTGCAATTAGACATTTTTAGTGAGATCTCATCGTAGTGGTTTAAGTGTAGTTTAATGGAATGATTGCCTAAAAATGAATAATAATAATAATATAAAGGATCTAATAATTTGGTGCCTAAAATTGCACTGTAATATATTTGTTGTTGTTAATAACCAGTGGTTAATATGTACATTTTTCTCCTGATACTGAGAGTACTTGTGAAAGAGACTCCTGATCATTGGATGTCTTCAGACTTTAGACCCAGGCTGGTCAGTGCTTGTCACTCTGCAGTGTGCTAGAGATAGTATTTGTCCCCTCTAACTAACAGATAATATTGTGTCCCCTGGCTTTGTTCCAGATGATAAAAAGGACATTGATCATGAGACTGTGGTGGAGGAGCAGATCATTGGGGAAAACTCTCCTCCAGACTACTCGGAGTACATGACGGGCAAGAAGCTTCCACCTGGTGGAATCCCTGGCATTGACCTGTCAGACCCCAAACAGCTGGCTGAGTTTGCAAGGTAAATAAGAAATACTGTCTGTGGAAGCATGCTGGTCGGCTTCAGTAGTAATAGTAACATTATTTTTAGCTGTGACCTATTGTTCAGTATTAACTATCCTCTGTTGACCATCAGTCCAATGTATTTTCTGATGTAGCCTAATCTTTCTGACATTGTGTGTTGTAGAATGAAACCACGGAAAATGAAGGAAGACGATTCTCCCCGAACGATAGCATGCCCCCACAAAGTAAGTATCATTTATAATATAGAACAAAGATTTTAGGTACACATTTTAAAGATCTAAGAGACTGCAGCACAGTGTTGTTCATAATCCAAAAAAGTAAAATATATTGAAAGACTTTGTCATCTGTTCATGTTGTTTACTGTAAGATTATACATTGTCAGTGTCTGCTTCTTACCTAGCCTGTTATAGTTTATCAAGTTGCACCTATGTAAAGTATACAGTTAAATTGTTTATCTGTTATCAGAGTTGCATGAGCATTAATGCACAGACTTGCTTGTTGTCATATATAAGGATATTTTGTGCAGTTGTAGGGTTAGATTACTCAGAACGTCTTATTGCAAATTCTATCAAAAGTGGACATTTTCATGTGGATGGATAAAATAATGACTTCACATGTATAATATTTGATGTTTCATATGTGGCGAGCGTGCTTTGTGGTCATTTTAGCTTCATAAGTAGCACATAAATATTTTGAATAGCAGCAGAGTTTCAAGTTCCTTATTATGGTACTGTAATGTAATTATTATTTGTGTTCCTTTACTGCAAAAGTGTATTTGAGGCCAAATCACAAGATGGATTGCAGTACATTTGGAACAAGTAAACATGTTTTCAGAAATTGAATAGGCCCTGTGTCATTGTTGCTGTTCTGCAGATATGACTAATGTACGTGTTTTGTGTCCTTTAAAAAACTCACAAACTTAGAATTAGCAGACCAGAGGAGGATGGGTCCCCCATGTGAGTCTGGTTCCTCCCAAGGTTTCTTCCTCTAGCTCTGAGGGAGTTTTCCCTTGCCACTGTCTCCGTTGGCTTGCTCACTGGGGATTAGGGATTAATGATTTGATGTTTATTATTACTAACCCTGTAAAGCTGCTTTGTGACCTCCTTTGTAAAAAGCGGTTTGATTTGATTTAAAGGAAGACTAGTCCTTGTATTATTTATTTGTAAAATGAAACTGTGTATATGTTTAAATGTGAATTTCCAGGCTACCAGCTACTGTTTTTTTTCCCTGATTAATCAAAGCCATTATTATTATTATGGAAATACAGTCATTATTTGTTGATGCCCTACTTGAATGTGTTACTGATGATGTGCAGAACTAGCTGCATTAAGCCTAGGGCTGATTGCAGAAAATATTTCCAACAGAATCTTTATTTTTATGTCTCATCTTTCAGGGCTGCACAAAAATGTTCAGAGACAACTCTGCAATGAGGAAGCACTTGCACACTCATGGACCACGCGTTCATGTGTGTGCGGAGTGTGGGAAGGCGTTTGTTGAAAGCTCAAAACTCAAAAGACACCAGTTGGTTCATACTGGTGAAAAACCTTTCCAGGTGGGTTTTTGTTTTGTTTATGAGGGGGGGGTGTAACCATTTTCTAATACATCTGATTCAAGATAATGTAATTTTGTATCTTGCTTGCATAAAAATGTTTTTGCTCTTTCACCTCCTGCACTGCACAGATTGTATTTGTGATGTTTGATAATCAGAACTTTAGTAGTAGTAGTTGAGATCATGCTGGTGTATTTAGCCAATGAAATCCTAAAAACTGGGTTGTGTAGCTTCGCTAGGATTGTGCACTGTACAGTCATGACTTTTGTTCTAATCAAAAACATCTACCTTTCCTCTTTTAGTGTACATTTGAAGGCTGTGGCAAGCGTTTCTCACTGGACTTCAACTTGCGTACACATGTGCGGATTCACACTGGAGATAGACCCTACGTTTGCCCATTTGATGGCTGTAATAAGAAATTTGCTCAGTCAACCAACCTGAAGTCTCACATTTTGACACATGCTAAAGCTAAGAACAACCAGTGAGTGGACAGATTGGAGGTATATTTTAAAAAGGACCCTGGACTGCACCACCCAATGCTTTAAAACACCCTTTGTGTGTTGTTTGTAGACGATTTTTTTGTAAGAGAGAGTATCTACTGATGTTTTATTAAAGTAAGTATTTGAATGATGAACTGATGTCCAACTAGCCCTTATGACACTTATGGTACAAACTGGACTTAAATGCATTACTTCCAGAAAATGTCTGCTTTTGAAGATATGCATTTCTGGACCTTCATCCACAGACAAGACACTCATTCTCCAGAACCCAAAGAATCTAATTTTTCCATCTGTGTATCTGTTAAAGAGTCCACAAAGATAAATAATTGCTTTTTAGTTGTCTTGAGTGTGCATATTGTACACTTTTTTTAGACATTTACCTTCGTCTTGAAATGCTTTTCCCTGAGATTTGATATTATGTGAATGCTCTTCTTCAAGGAGAAGGAGATTATTAAACTTTTCCAGTTGTGAGAGGTATCCTCCATAGGTATCTCATTTTGTATAACTGTTCTGTATAAATATTTTGAAATCATGTAGATAATAGAGATGTTAGATTTGTGTTTAACCTATTAAACCAATTTTCTCCAAGTTGAAGTTGCACAACTGAGTGCAAAAAAAGATAAATTTCTTTGTTTTTACATGCTAACACCTTAATAGATCTAACTAATCATAGATTTGTTTCTGTGAAGGGCTGTAACTTGTAGACTAGTGTGAACCCACTGTAGTTTGAGGGCATTGAAACTGCTTTTTTTAACATCAATTTTATACCATGCTTTGTATATGTGTAAATATGTGTTTATATAAAAGTTCATATAAAACTTGTAAGTAGACATAAACCTAATTTCAGGGCTTAATAAAATTTCCCTTATTCAATGAAGATGCACTACACGTGATCAAAACGGGAATATGAAGATTTTCATCTTCCATTTATAACAACTTACTCTTTTCTGCTGATAGAAAGTAAATAACCACATCGGTCTTAATCAAAAACTCAGTCACAATATTTCATATTTTGATATGAAAGGAATTGGTGTTTAGTATTACTATACAATGTGTTACATAAGAGCTGAGCATCTAAACAGCTTTACAGTTACAGGATATTAACCTAATAAATTAGTATTGGGTTGAAAAGAAAATTAATGGTACGATCCATCCATACTGCAGAATCAGGTGAAGTAAAGCAGGAGTAGTGTTGTGCAAGCAGGGATGTTTATACCCTAGTGAACAGATTATAATCCTACACTTAGACGAAAGGTACACAAGACAAATGTATGCACAAAAATGCTTGTTTAGCCACTGTGCACAGCAAATATACTGTAAGCCTAAGATTCTGGTAATTGGTTACAATTGCTGTAGCATCGTGTAACAAATCAAGCAAAAATTACGAGTTTATTATGAATCAGTCAAAAACTTTTAATAATTCATATATGCATCATTTCCAGCCCCTGAGAAAACACGTTTCAAAATAAAACCTTTTCTTATGAAAGACATTTAGCTAATATTACACTTCTTGAAAATGCCATTTGCACCTGCTTCACCAAATCACTCCCTGCAAGTGATTACGCGGAATATAACAGCAACCTGTCCGTTATCAAATATTCAACAAAATTGAGTTAGGTGCTAGGACTTCACACAACAATAAAAAAAATTTAAAAACAGCTTTTTCTGACAGACCATGCAATCAGAGCATACATCATGATATCCATCTACGGGGAGATGATCAAGACTGTAGTATTGCTTTTTGGCTATTTTTGTTGTTTTTTACAGCATGTTGACAGAGTATTCATATAATCAGATGTTGGGTAATCCCTAGGTATATCTTATAATATGGAATTAATCAGGAAATGCAGTATCATTTTCAGTGCATTACAGGTTTTAGTGCAATATTCTTACAGGCTGAAGCCTTTTCTTGCATGTATTCAACAGCCTGAGAAGATTTAAAAACATATGTTACCACATTCACACACCTTCAGTGAAGTATGTGGTATGAAAAATTTGCTTCTGAGGCTCAATCATTTGTTAAGCAGCCTATTTAATAATGTACCCCAGTCACCTTATGCCCTTAAAGCAGATGTACGAATTATTAGTAATGTATATAAGCACAAGCTTTTTGGACCAACAGTACCTTAAAAGTAGTAACTTTGAATAAATCTGCAAGATGGGCATAATGTGTGGGTTTTTCCTCCAACCAAGCAAGACTTCACCTTAAAAGATGCTTTAAAAAATAAAGTAAAATGTGTTGTCAGTAAAATGTAAAACCTAATGCCCCAAAGCATGACATGAAAACTTAAAATGATTGTAATCTTTGAAGCAGAGACCTTTCAAAGTAAAAGCACGCTGGTGAAATGTTGATAGTGGGGTTCTAATCAGATTACCAATCTGTGGCTTAGTCCACTACCAGAGCAGAGAGTAGAGCAGGATAATTTGGTGTTCCCCATCCAGTCACTGGATCCCATGCTGGAGCAGCACAGAAGCCCTGCCCCTCCACCTTATCATCCAGACAACTCATGTGACATCCTTCTGTTACCTAAGAACAAAACGCACGTACAAGCAAGGATGGTTAGGAAAGGTAAACGTCACTTTTAAACAGGACATTAACTTCTCAAATGACGGAGGTCAAACAGGTTTTACAGACAAAAGCAGAGTATCTGTACTCTCCCTGCTCCAACACCTCCACCACTTCAGCTCAGGAAGGGCTTGTCAAGTTGAAAAAGTGAGATGTGAATAGAGCGGAGAAATGTCCAAAATGTGCAGAGCTGTGGTACTCAAGGACCAGAACTGAGAACCACTGAGCTAACGCATTAAACCACAAGAGGCCATGCAATACATGATATACACTGTACATAATACTTCTTTAACCATGTTAAAAAAATCACTGTAACATCCTTAAGTGGCATATTGAGTTAAAACCAAAATAAATATATAACCTAGTAAATAAAATGAATTCTCTCACAGTTGTGCAGTTCTGTTAACAGTAGGTTATGGCCAGGGGCGGATTTAGAAGTTCTGGGGCCCCAAGCAATGTCATGTCTGGGGGCCCTGATCAAACAGATTATTTTTTATGGTTATGGTGCGGTACAGGCTTAAACATAAATTAAATTATTATTATTATTAAATGTTAATTATTATACATACATTTTAAACATTACTTAAACATTATTATTAATATTTTATTAGGAGTTACTAGTTACTATTAATAATATACTAATAACTATAAAAATATTATAAAATAATAATAATTAAATATCAATTATTAAATATTAATAAACTGTTAAAATCGTGTAATATAAAATTATCACCCAATTCTGTGTTACACCTGGATAATCAACTTCACTCCAATTCAGAGAGAGAAGGACAGAGAGACAGAGACCGAGACAGAGAGAGAGAGACTGACTACAAATCAAAACAGCGACCCTGATAAGGATTAAGCAGGTGTGATAATGGATGGATGGATGGTTTGAAAGTCCAGACGCTGACAGAGTGACCGCCAATCACACGTTAGCAAGAACAGAGCGGTCTAAAGAGAAACAGGCTTCCGACTGAGTAGCTGTTTTTGCTGGGTCCTAGTGCTCAACCTGCCTCTTTTTAATATAGCGTAACACTGTTTTTGGACTGAAAAATCAGCAGAGAACCAAAACGGTCTTTTTTTTGCCAACCTCTTTTGGCCAGCAGGGGGCCCCCTGATCTCCGGGGCCCCACACAATTGCGTGGTTTGCGTGTTGGTTAAATCCGCCCCTGGTTATGGCCGTCAAGCAACATAGCCAACAGTGCAATGCTTTTTAAATAACGTAATATTATAATTACTTTAAATATATAATGAACGTTTATTAATTTTAAGATCATTATTTCATATTAATAATTGTTTACATATGTATACTTGCATTGTAACAGCTTCAGATTTTAGATCCAAAACTCTTAATTTGTAAATTTTTCTAGACCAATGACATTTTCCAGACAAAGTCTCTTACATCAAAAAGTCCAGTGCCGTGAAGTTTATACAGTCGAGGGTTGAGGAATCCAAGAGACGGAAGACCTTTCAGAAAACGCTGGTCATTAATGAGCGAGAGAATTCCCCCCACCACTGGAGTAGATGCCTAGAACAAACACAGGCTTCAGAGCTCTAACTTTAATTCTTTAAACTTCAGGCAGTTTTGGTTAATTATCACAATGAACAAAGAATGTCCAAACAAAGTCAAGAGGAAGTGAAAATGAAACCTCCACCATCTCTCACTTCATAATACACACATTCACACAGAGGCTAAATTTGTCCTATATATGTTTCACTAACCGAGGTTCCAGATACCCATGGTATAGGCACCAGGTTGGTGACCACCCAGTAGTTGTCCGACAGTGCTGCCATGTCTGGGTAGGCTCTTCCACTGGTGTTGAAGTAAGACAGTGGAGGAAGCGGCTGCTTGCCTTTCAAAAACGCTTTCACTGCACTAGCCTACAGACGACAAACAAAACAAATCATGCATATTATTATTATATTTAATATTTATATATTATATATCTAAGAGTTCATCTGACTATAGCAGTACTTTCTGTATATGATGACTTGGAATTGAACGTTTTTGCAACACTGTACAGATCATTACTGTCATAGTAGTACATAAAAATAATACTGTTAAATGTTTCATTTATTTTCAACATTTAATTCAAAAAGGTAAGATGTCATAGCTTTTAGAGATGTACTACTATCTATAATGGTTACAGATATTCAAAACTCAGACTGTGAAGTGAAATTATCCCCTACCAAAGATACAGGGAGAGGAAATAAGTGCATCTTAAATACATGTATTTCCTGTGTCCACATGTTTGTCTGCCACAGGTGTTTATTATGGTTCTGTGGAACTTAAATATCACAAATTATCTAGCTAGTAATTCAAAACTGTTACATAAACTAATAATAATAATATAATTATTATTATAATAATTATAATTATTATAATAATTACAATTATAATTATAATTATAATTATAATTATAATAATAAAGTATTATTATTATTATTAACTGCTACTACCAAGCTAATTACTTGTTGCAATACGGACCTAGCTTTGACCTAATAGCCTAATTCTGATCTCAGATTCACAGCCTTTGTAGAATTTTACCTGATAGTCTGGCATTGCAAACACATTACTGAAGCCACCTCCACTGATGTAGTCTGTAACCTCATATGTGACTTTAAAGGGGTTTTTGAAGGAAGTGCCACCCACCGTGGTCACATATGGACTGTAAACATAAACAAAGAGTGGCATTTTAATATATCACTGAATGCTTACATATTGTTCAAACATGTCACACACACACACACACACACACACACACACACAAAAGCATGAGAACTAACAGAAGTTAAGAGAATGTGAACACTTACTTAAAACTTTGCATATTTAACGCAGTAACAGTTCCCTTTTAAAGTTCCCTAAAAAACTCGATATCACTTACATTTGCAATTCAAATATGCTCATCAAGCGTTGTAAGTGATGAAGTAGTGCTTCCCAGTCTTACTTTCATGGGAAACCTCAGTAACTGCTTGATTTAACTTATTTCTTTTGCAACTTAAGCGATTTAAAAAAAGGTTTTAAAGAGTACCTGGAAGCAGGAAAGCTGGGCCTGAACACATTTTCTTCTTTAGATAAGTGCCTACAACCAGCCCCACTGTCTCCTACATTAAAGTAAAACATGAAGGCTTTAAATATATAGCATGAGAATGGGTCAAAATATGCCTTTCCAGACAAGGGTTTCACTTTGTTTTGTTTTCTACTCCAACAAACAAGTGCCATAAGGTGCACTACTAACATTAGCATTAGCAAATCAAGCTAAGTCCTAAAATAAAATAAAAAAAATAACATCTCAGGTTTGATAGCACCACAACAGCTTATCAAACCTTAACCCTGAATGATGAGTCATATCATATCACCACATTCTTCCCAATACACAGCTGCTGCAGGAGAACATGTTCTGTTCTTTGCTTTTTAATGAACTCTTAGCTTAAAACAGATAAAAGTATGACTAACATAGCAACTGTAGATACAAGAATGTAAGAGAATGAAATTGAACATTTAGGAATTAACAACCAATGATGACTAAAATATAGTAAACTGTAGACTCCTTTACTAATAAATACACTTCAGAAGAAATAAACATTAGAGTTTAAAATTCTCAGGGCACACGTTCATAACTTAAGTACATGGGTAAAAGTTTGAAATGTAAAAAAAAACAACCTAAAAAATAGCTCAGGGTAAGAAGTTATAGCAATTTTGATGGTAAAAGGAATGCACTTTTAGGGCGTTGAACTCTGAAAAACATTTTGTACTAAATAATTAATAAAATAAAGTGTAGATTTATTCTTTATTCGGAGTCAGAAACTTCATTTGAACTTAATTTCACACAAAGTTTGCATAAATTTCGTAAGCATATAACATTTCATACAGCTATTTTCATTGGCTGATAAGTAGTCAGTAAATCAAGTGTGCCCCCGCTAAAATCAGTGGCTGCATAAGGACATTGTTGCTTATTTCCGTAAGAACGCATAGGATTTGATTGGCTGAGGGTGTTCAACACGTGCATTTTAATCCATTTCTGCATCACAAAGAATGTGTCAAAAATAGAACAGCCTAGATAACGACCACACTGCTGGTTGATTTACATTTTATTGGGCCTACACCCGCCTCTCCCTCAAATTTTCTCAATGGATCTGATCGACCCCTTCAGTTGAAAAAAATCTTAACTTTTGGAAAAATCCAATAAACTTTTAGTCATGTATCTAACAGAGTAATGAAACTACTGACTACCCATCTTACCTAAAAACTCACTCTAATAATTGGTGCTAAAAAAGCAATGGAACTGCCAAGAAACACTGCTTTACCAGATGCAAAAAGCATGGAGATGCCCCGGAGGCCGGCCTTCATAAACTCAATGTTGATGCGGTTCATGTAGGCGGTGGACAGACTGTCCTCATCATCTCCATAGCTGATAGTGTGCACCCAGGGCACAGCAGACATGTTACTAAGGAGCAACAACCACTGAAGAAAAGGCTCCTGAGACTCATGACGACCTGAGAAAAATGTTTATGTTCATTATCTTGTGTCATATATTTGTTCATAGCTTTATAACAGATGACTAATAGCAACAAAACAAAAATAAGAATAATAATAACAAAATAATAAGAATAATAATTTGCACGCAGTATATATATATATATATATATATATATATATATATATATATATATATATATATATATATATATATATATATAAAACCCTGCTAAAATAACACTGTTTTGTGATTTAAAAATAAAAACAAGATTAATCATTTCTGTGCTAGGGATCGGGTCTTGTCATCAGAAGGTCACCTGTTTGATCCCCGGACAGGTCATGACTGAAGTGCCCTTTAGCAAGGCACCTCACTCCTAACTACTCCCCAGGCATCGTGAACAGTGCTGCCTAATACTTTGGCCACGTTATCACAGCCTAATGTGTTCACTAGTATGTGTGTGTGTTTCACTAAACGGATGGGTTAAATTCAGAGGCCAAATTCCATTGAGTAACCTTAAGAAAAACAGCCCCAAAGCATAATGCCTCTACCACCATCCTTCACTGTAGATATGTCTTTTTAGTGTTCTTTAGGAATAATGGCCAAAAAGTACAACCATAGCCTCAGTCAGACTAAAACACATTTTCCACACATGCTTTTGCCAATGTGATGTACATGTAGGCTTCTGCAAAAATGCAGTTGTGCTTGGATGTTTTTCTTTGTAAGAAATGGCTTCTGACTTGCCACCCTACCCCACAATGCAGACACATGACTGCTGTCACATATAGTACACAACCAATTCCTGCAGCTCCTTTAACACTGCTGTAGATCTCTTGGCAGTCTCCCAGAACAGTTTCCTGAAAGTTCTGAAATTATTCAGCTCAGATTTTATTTTTTAAATGAAAAAACAAAACAAAACAAAACAAAACCAAAAAATCCACTGTACATACAATGCAGCTCAGTGTCAGTGCATTTAAATAAAATTGTGCACATGTATAATTTATGATGCACATTACATACAATTCAAAGAAAATATGTAAGAATAAAAACTACCAAATTAAGCATTAAAATAGAAAAAAAAGAAAAACAAATACATGTGATTACACAAAAATATAAACCGAAATACAAAAAAAAAAATTCAGGTGGATTTTAAAATGATCTGTATCAGCTGAGAAGTGCTGCAAAGCCACTCTTAGGCCACTAATACTAGCATATTAAAGCATATTTGCATTAAAATACTACCCATCCTTGTGAAACCCTTTGTGGCACCTAATGGTCTCTGAAGCACTTATTCTTAAAGCTGCAGACATTTTCTATTGAATTTGAACATGGATGGAGTATGCCATTAAAAAAATCAATCTCAGACTGCTTTGACAAAGAGTAATTAGATGAGCTACCTTTTAATGCATATGGCAACTTTGAAAAATGCTTTAATGACTTCTTACCTGGATTAGTGAAGACCCACGTGGAGATATTGGCTCCAGTGCTCATAATATACTCCACATCCAAACTGGCTTCCAGGCCGGCTTTCCCTCCCCCCTGTGTGCCCACCACTCGCTCCACATCACTCAGATGTTTGAACCCTCTGGCAAATAAACTCATGAACTCAGCCAGGTCTGCTGGGTGGTAGAACTGCTCCAGGAACTGTCAAATTTGTTTTAAGTTTATATGTTTAGTACACAAGTTCTGATTCAAAAGACTAGTTAACAATCTTACACAGGAAACATAAATGACCATATTAGGATATACGGCACTGAAGGTGCTGATTTAACTGGTAGAAGTTTTTCCAACAGATTATAAGAATTTTTAAGTACTGTATGTGCTATTTTAAATGTTACCCATATTGTAGTGAATCGAATAATTTATATCAGCATCATAATCAAATCAAGACGTGTGGTCAAAGGTTTCCACACCTGCTGCTTCAATGTGCAGTAGAAACATTTATCTGTGATTTCAGCTGCGTTCACATTCCAGGTCACGTTGCTCAATCTGAATTTTTGCTCAGATCAGATTTAATTATCTTGACGGTTCACATTCACTAATGTAAGTGAGGTGTATCTGTAATGTGAACAAATCTGTCTCTGAAACGGCACGCATGCACACACTGATACGTGTATACACGTCACCTTTGTAATCAACAACAAAAAGCAAAAACATTTGTGCAGGGTTGCCAGGTTTGCAAAAATACAGTTGATGGTAAAACTTCAAAGTGGGTTTCTGAGCTAAAAAATGAAGAGATTGAATGAGAAAATAAGATTTGAACATTTACATTTTAAAGCTCATTGATATGTATGTCACTTTAGATTTTGGGTTAGTTTTGTTAGTGTGACTTTATGTTACAAAATCGGAAGGATGTTTGAAGGATCTGGCAACCCTGTATTAGTGAGACTGATGTTAGTAAAACTGGTAAACAGAGGTGTTAGTAGCTGATGTGTGATGGTGTTTAGCTCAGGAGGACAGTAAACAGGTGCTGGACTGTACATGATCAGGTGAAGAAGGTGAATAAATGCCAGCTGGCTGCTTTTACTGTTTTTACAGCGACGTGAGTAAACGAGAGAAGCCAACGCTGCCTCACCCACTACACACATGTGTACAAGCACAAAGACATGAAATCTGATCTGACCGTCACATTCAAGTGTCCACAGATCTGATATCTGATCTAGAACCACATATGAAAGTGACTCAGATCTGATTAGTGTAAAGATGTGATTTGACGTCCACACAGCCTGAAAACATCAGATCTGAGCCACTTCAGCCTGATAATGTGAAAGCAGCCCATGTCTGCTAAAGAGCTGGTTTGCCCCAAATCAAATTTACTCCTTTCCACTTATTACAGAAGTAGTGTAGATAAGCCAAGAACAGCTACGATTGTAGCCCAAGTATTGCTTCATTAGTTCAGCAATGAAGCTGCAAGGCTAATGTTGGTAACAAACACTACAAATCAATATTAACGCAAACAGCCCAGTTGTTTATGTCAAAGTACATCACCAAAACACCTCTCATCCTGCTCAAATTGCATCTGAGGTAATTAAGGTCTCACGGAGTTGTCAAAGTGTTCCAAAACACCATGCTGCTCTACACTCAGCTTTCATGATTATGGCCGTCACAAGTATGGAGGAATATGATCCAAGTAAAGTCTTCTGTGACTGGGATCAGCACTTCCTACTCTGACTTGGTTGTCTAATATGCCAGAAGCAGCATTCATCAGAACAAAGTGGAAAACCGTGTAAATTTGAGTTTGGGGCAAAGCATTCCTTTAAAACAAATAATCTGGACATTTGGCAGTAAAAACTAAACATTTGAATACCTGTGCCACTGCCTGGCTGTTGTTAGCAGCAGTGCCGACATCTGCTTCAGTCAGATTATAGCGAGCCCTGAGGGTGGCTGGGGTTACACCCAAGTGAAAACCCCTTACGGATTGTCTAGATCCTGTCCAGCCTTTACTGATTTCCTTTGTTCTAGTAGGAAAACGGAGCATACCACCCACTAAAAAAGACAAAAATACATTATAACATGACCAAATCTCAAGGTAAGAACAGTATAGTCAGTTGTACTTAGGAACTTGTTAATTACCCAACAAAACACAGTTCATGTATTAAATAATGCAAGTTTCACAGCATGTTTACATGTCAGTGTACAGTTTCAAACAGTCTTCACCTACCAAAATCCAGATGATGAGACACATCATCATGAACGGAGTACTGGGAGGATGATCTCACCAGGGTATGATCCTCTCTCCTATAGCGGTGAAATTCTGTACCGGGAAGTAATGTCTCTGCTACCCTGAGAAAGAGATCACACCATTATTTAAACCACAACACAAGCTCCATACACACTTAACTACTTATACATTTAATTATACTGAATCATTTTTGCCTAAATATATATTTAAACCAAAAATTTGGTAAAAAAATTAAATATATATAAATAAAATTAAATATACATACACTGCCAATTTTGCAATTTCCCACCTACAAAAAATGGAGAGGTTTGCACCTGTTTGAACTCGTTACCTGTATAAGACACCTGCCCACACAATCAATCACACTCCAACCTCACCAACATGGCCAAGACCAAAAAGCAATCTACGGACAACAAGGACAAAACTATAGACCTCCACAAGGCTGAGATGGGCTACAGGATAACAGGCAAGCAGCTTGGTGAGAAGGCAACAGCTGTTGGTGCAAGTGGTCTCAGGCTCCGTTTAAGATCTTGCTTCATGGGATAAGGATGATTCTGAGAAAGGTCAGGAATAAGCCCAGAACTACATGGGAGGACCTCGTCAATGACCTGAAGAGAGCTAGGACCACAGTCATAAAGAGGACCATTAGTAACACACTACGCCATCATGGTTTATAATCCTGCAGGGAACACAACGTCCCCCTGCTCACGTCAGCACACGTCCAAGTCCGTTTGAAATTCGCCAATCTGTATGATTTAGGGGAGGCATGGAAGATGGTCATGTGGTCAGAGGAGACCAAAATAGAGCTTTCTGGTATCAACTCCACCCACTGCGTTTGGAGGAAGAAGAAGGATGAGTACAACCCCAAGAACACCGTCCCAACTGTGAAGCATACATCATACTTTGGTGGTGTTTTTTTGGCAGGGTCTTCCAGCATGACAATGACTCAAAACACACAGCCAGGGCAACGAAGCATTTCAAGGTCCGGAATGGCCTAGCCAGTCTTCAGGCCTGAACCCAATAGAAAATCTTTGGACGGAATCTCAATGTTGCCTAGCAAGGAGTATAGAGGAATGGGTCAAAATCCCTGTGTGTCCAAAGTTGGTCAACTACAGGAAAACTCTGACCTCTGTAATGGCAAAGGTTTCGGTACTAAATATTAAGTTGTTTTTCTATTGTATCAAACACTCACTTCATACAATAAAATGCAAATTCATTATTTAAAAATCATACAATGTGATTTTCTGGATTTTTTTAGATTCTGTCTCACAGTTGAAGTGTACCTACGATAAAAATGACAGACCGCTCCATTCTTGCAAAATCGGCAGTGTATCAAATACTCATTTTCCACCCTGTATATGCTGTCAAAATTTTTCATATCACTTGCACATTTTCTGTTTTGACCCTGTAAATCACTGGTGTTCACACTCTTGTGAGCAATTTCTATAAACCACCTAGTTTCTGGCTGCATATTTTTGGATAGTGGATGACTCAACCTAGCTAAATAAAAGTCCGCTGAAACAATTCCTCTGCTTACTGAGCAGTCATAGAACACTGCAGGAAGTCCCGAGTGAAAACTGTGTGACAGTATGTGACCCCATGACTCTGCAGCCAAGCCTGCACCACTTTCTCAGTCTGCTGAGACGGCCGAACCAAGGATGCTACTTCCTCCAAAGTCTGGAACTTTCCTAAGAAGCATAAAGAAGAAAGTCAGCTGACTTGTTTTCATTTACATGTATTTCTAGGATAAGATGCCACAAGTTCAATACCATACTGCTGCGAATCTGGATCTGATACTTGTTTCAGAAGCTCCTTAAGCCTGTCCACATTCTGCTGCTTGAGTGCAAATGTGAGCTCCACCTCTTCCAGAGGACCGACCCGGCCATGATGGAACCAGCCTTCTGGCACACTAACACACAAGGTCATGATCGAAAACTTTATCATCCCAACATGCACAAGCATACAGTGGAAAAAATTAAAAGTATAATTTAAATAAGCCTTCAGTCTAACACTAAACAGGCCACAGAGCTCAACTTGGCTAAAGGTTCATCAATAAACACAGAAGGCATGACAGTATGAGACAGACAGGTATAAAATATGATTTGTGCAGAGAGGTCAGTCCTGAACAGATTCACTGTGTAAATATGTCTTCAGTGTATTCACAGCACAGGACACAAGGACAGTTAATTAGACTAAATAAATGTATTAAAAAATCATGTTTACATGTACACAAAACAATCAGCAGTTTTAGAATATATATTGTTTTCTTCACAATTCAATAAAAACAAAAAAATAAGTAAAATCTTACGATAAAACTTGGTCTGGTTCTAGATGTTCTCCGTGGACGACACAAACACAAAGCAGGAGAAAAGCAATAATCCTGTAAAATAAAACTCTTCACGTTCACATTCATTATTAAACCGTATTTAGTGAAACTCCAGGACATTTATACTGTTTACAGGTTAGTGTGTCCTCGCCTGCAATGTGAATCTGCTTATAACACAAACCTCTTCCTAAACAAACACACTCTCAGAATAATGAACAAGGACAAACAATTAAAGGGTCAAAAGCTTTGAACAGTGTGCTGTAAAACTTACCGCATTGTCTTAGCGTTAAAAACAGCCTGTAAAACTTTACAACCTCCAGCAGACGACACAACACAACAGCCGCAATGTGAAGAAGCTCCGCCCTCTGATCACATGACAGTCACAGTGCAGTCAGCTGATCTCTGCTCTGTTAAAAACAACAGTGGCCGCGGGCGGTATCTCTCATTCCTCATCGATCCCAAGTCATTCCTAAAATAATATCCCGATTCTGGTACCGATATCAATACTTTTAAAACTGGGATTTTTGCTGTATGTTCACAATAAGAACCAGTAAAAAGTGGACATCAGCTAATATGATTTAGGTCACCAGAACTCCTGTCAGGGTCGGTATGTCATATATTAAATGTAAAAAATGAAGAAAAAAGTGTTTATTTGCAGAATCCAACGTAAAAAGCATATATGAATGTATACAAAGCATATATTAATGTATTAAAAGCATGTATGAATGTATAAAAAGCACGAATGAATGAATAAAAAGTATGCATGAAGGTGTAAAAAGCAGGTATTAATGTGTAATATTTATTTTAAATCAAAGATTGTAATTTTTTTAAATTGAAATGGTGATTAAGGTTGCTGTAGTTGTTCTGTTTTATGTCAGAATACATCAGAAACAAACACAAAGCGACCAGCAGAAGCTGATGTGAGGTCTAGAAAGTAGAGGATTAATTAAAAAAGGCATCAATATCAATAAAAAATATGAATATTGCTGAACATAAGAGTTTACATACACAAATGGTGAGTCAAATGAGCTTCTGTATCAAGGGGGTCATTACTACTTTCCTCCGGAAAATATATATCAATATATTTCAACCTGTAGAAATTAAGCCTCTATAGAATGCCAGTAAGGTGAGAAGATTACTGTGGTAAAAAAAACAATGCATCTGATTTTGTACAATTATTGTGTAATAAATCTAGGTAGGGAGAAGATATTTAATCAAAAGTGAATTCATTTGCTAATTAATGAAAGTTTGTATCATATATTTAAATCTTATTTAAATAACACTACACAATATGTCACTGTTTATTCTCATATTCAAATACTTCATAATACTTGATAACATTTGATATCGAGTAAAAGTATTTAAGTATTATTTCAGTGATTTCTTTGCCTCGAATTTCTGTGATCAACAGATGTACAGTCACAGGCACCATCAATAAAGGTCTGTTTTCACATGATCAAATATTATCAAGTATTTTGCATAGGAGGAGAATAAACAGAAATATTCAGATGATATACATGCATTCAATTACACACGGAAGTGAATCAAGTAATGATGGTGTAGTATTTTTATTTGTACAACAGATTGTGTAACAGTGCTGAGTTTTAAATGCTTGAAAGCAGTGAGACATTTTGGCTTCAGATGCGTTACCTTTTCAAAAGTCATGGTCTTCCCATGCTTATTTAATTTGCTTGCCAAAATTGTAAAGAAACAAGAGGGTTGTTTAGAAATGTTGATATGATAGACAATGCCAAATGACCTGAAACCAAATGTGATAATAATCAGTACAACACCCATCTGCATTTATCTGAACCAAACTTTGGATTTTTGTGAATGAATAATTGAGTAAATCACACATATAAACACAACATTATGTGACATAAAACTACATCATTTTAGAGGACTTTAAAAATCAAATGTGCACCCAAATGTATGCTGTCTTAAAGGAGTTTGTGCCGCAGTCTTTTGTGAAAATCGTTCATTACTATTTGCATGCTTTAAATGTAAACAGAACACACATAAAAATGAAAAGTGATAGTTGCCTCTTCATTATATTACATGTACATGTTTATCTATGCAAACATATGCAAAGTTTTTCCATTGAAACACAATTCTGTTATTCTCACACTTCTCTGGCATCATTTTGCTTATCCATGCCAGTGTGAGCTGCCTTTTGAGAGTGTTCACTCATTATAGAAATGAACTTCATTTTAATGCTGACAAAACTTTTTCTCTTTCTGTTCACAAATGTCTCGTTTTTGGCCGGAGATGAGCCACAAAGAATTTTTGACCCTGGGGATATTGTTATTGGTGGACTTTTCCCAATACATAACCAAGTCCTTGAAAGCAACAGCTCCAATCCTACTTCAGCGATGTGTGATCCGTAAGTACTAGCTTAACTTTTGTTTTGACAAAATAGCTAATACTTATTAAATAATTTTTAGGTCCAACAGCATCATCCCACAGGTTGTCAGTCTTCTCCATGTGTATGGTCTTACTGTCAGGGACTAAATATCACTACACAACATTGTATTTGTCTATACGTACAGTCATTGCAATATTTGCAGATTTGTACAATGTACTATTTATCCTTCGTCCTGTAATGTGTCTTAGTTTAATTAGACAAGCAGGATTTTGTGCTTATTTGGGTTTGTAGTTATTGTATGTTTATTGAATGTTCTCACTGCACTGGTCCTGGAGGAACATAGTTTTGTTTCAATATGTACTGTAGCTGAAATGACAATAAAAACCTCTCGAACTTGAAAAGTAGTGTGTGGGAGATTGAAATGCTACCGTGTTGCTGAGTCAGCATTATTATTATAAACAGTATAACAGTAATTATTGTGATGTTATTTTATTATTGCATTACTAAGTACTGTCAAGTCGATACAGACTGCTGGTGACCACAGGG
The DNA here is from genome assembly GCA_036984385.1 of Crenuchus spilurus. Lineage (NCBI taxonomy): Eukaryota > Metazoa > Chordata > Actinopteri > Characiformes > Crenuchidae > Crenuchus > Crenuchus spilurus. Next base: position 22,918 of record BRDA01082493.1, on the reverse strand, counting down.
ATAGTGTTTCTCCAGAACAACAAATCTTCTTTTTGAGTCTTCAGGCTTCTTAATGACTTGTTCGTTATTACTCTGATTGTATCCATCCATGTTATTGCTGGTCTCCTCTTTCTATTTTACCTTTAACTGTTCCTATTGTGTTTTATGGCATTTTAAGGAATGTAAATAAATGCAGAAGTGCATCATTTGTATATGTACACTACTGGCCAAAAGTTTTAAAACACTCACATTTTTAGTCATTTATTACAATAGATTGAAATTGTACAAAGGTAAGTGATGAACTGCCAGAGGTTTTGGAAAAGTAAGGTTACCCAACATTGAAAATTAATTTACATTACAGAATTATACACAAAGGCTTTTGTCAGGGAACATGAAATGGGTTAACAGTTTAAACCTGATCTGTAGTAATGGAGGTGATCAAGTCTTGAAAGCTGATGCTACTAATTCCTACAGAGTGAGAGGCAGTCTGAGCCACCACGGGTACCACAGCATCCTGCAGTGCCATGCAGTGCCATTAGATTTTTGCCCAGTATGTCAGTGGTTCATCCTACAGCAAGATAATTACCTAAAACATCAGTCCAAGCTCTGCCAGAACTACCTCAGGAAAAAACAACAAGATGGTCAGCTTGAAAACATGGAGTGGAGCACAGTCTCCAGACTTAAACCCCATCCAGCTGATTTGGGATGGAGAGAAAAGCAAAGCAAACCTACAAGAGCCAACATTTATGTGACGTTCTGCAGCAGATTAGTGAAGAACTGTCTGAAGAATGTTTGATATCTGTTGTAGAAAGAATGTGACGAGTGTGATCAGCTGTTATATCTGACAAAGGTGCTAATTTGTGTACAAAAGTTAGACACATTTTGGTCTAAAAATTGATTCAAAGATTTTTAACTCCAAGTGCTTATTTGTACTATGTTTTCATTTCAAAATATAACTAAATAATAATAAACTGAGTCATTTGCAATACGTACCTAGAAGAATTGGGGTGTTCTAAGAGTTTTGGCTAGTAGTGTATTCTGGAATCCATATCTGGCTTGCTTCTGGGACTACAGATGCTGTGTCATGTAGGCCATATGTAAATATCAGATACAGCCCAGGTTTCGGCCTTAAAAATGTAATTAGATGGGTGGATTATAGAGTCCAAACTTATAACTGACTACAAAACAATCTTTTTTTCTCTAGAACAAGTCTTGACATGCAAGAGCTAATTTACAGTCAGGCCATGATCTATGCCATTGAGCAGATCAATAATTCCTCGCTCTTATCTGAAGTGAAACTTGGATATGAAATCTATGACACCTGCTCAGATGTCTCCATGGCTCTTCGTGCCACTTTAAAACTGATGGATGGAGAAGCTGTTAATGAGAAGCAGTGTTTTTTCCTTCAAGATGAAACTAATAATACTGTCAAGGCTGTTATTGGTGAGCTCAGTTCAGAGGTTTCGGTGGCTGTGGCTCGTCTGCTCACTCTGCCCTTAATGACACAGGTAAGAGAATAAGAAACGTTACAACACAACAGTCAAAGCTACACTGAAAAAGGGCTTTCGTCTCACTTTTATATACTGAGGCTGTCATATGACAGCCTACTAACACTATTGTTTACATCAGTAAAGTGCCAGCCTGAATGCATCAGGAGAATTACTTATCATAAAATCTTTTTACATGAAAAAATAGTCAAATAAAGGAGTTTTCCTTATGACAACAACTACATGTGTACTGAGAAACAGTTGTATGCAAAAGTGGCCAAATGCCGTGCTTAGTTGATGTTCTACAGCACTTTTCTACACACTGTAATGCACCATTTCTATTTAATTTCTGAACTGAACTTAAAAGTAAAACTTATAATAAAATGTTTTTTTATTTAAATGAGACATAATTCTATGTTAAAGAGTATGTGTACAATAAAAAAACTTTAAAATATCAATGTAATCAAGAAATGTCCTTTATACTGTACCTGCTGGATAACATCACCTATCCAAGATCACCAACTCCAAATCTAAGCTTATCCAGATACGTATGTAGCAGCTGTGTGGACTCGAGTCACATGACTTGGATTCGAGTCCGACTCGAGTCACCAAACTGATGACTTGCGACTTGACTTAGACTCTACCTTTACTGACTTGGACTTGGACTTGATATTTAAGACTTGAAAAGACTTGAAACCCACATCTGAACATAATAAATAAGTCAAGCTGAATCACATAACTGGATCATTTTGTATTAAATGGTGCTGTAACCAATGATCTATATTACTGGATAGGACACACGTGACTTTTGAACACGCCGGCATGGAGCCTCCATGTTGTGTGGAAGCAGGGCAAGATCAGAAGGAAGACAGCGTTTACAAACAACGAAAGGGCTGCAATGTTTTGTGTTTTATTGTTTTACTCATCAGAATTCTATCAGCAGAGACCAGGGGATCACATTCCACAAGTATGTATTCATTTTAAAATGATTTATTAGGTTAAAAGATCAGACAAAAGTTGAACAAATTAGTTCTCTTTCAAGGACAGTAAAGACATGCCACATACATGTAGTGATGCTGTATTATGTATAGATCAGTACCTACTACAGGGTTCCTGTGAATGCTTGTGAAGTCTTATAAAGTCTTGTATATAACCTTGGTCAAAAATAATGTCTATAATGTCTTATTCTACAGATGGAAGTCTTGTTATTTCTTATATGGAATATTTCTCTTCACAAAGACATTAATTGGCTTGAATACAAGTAGTCAGGTATAACTTAAAGGTGTGAAAACATGTAGAATCGTATGAATGTTAATAAATGAACTTAAACATTAAAAAACTGCCTTTTAGTTGGAGCAATAACACCAGCAACAAAATACAGGATTTCCATGAAAATTTATTATTACAAGTATTTCAATACTGTAACATTAAATGAACTCGGATGATAGCATTGAATATTTCTACATTTACATTCTACATTTTATTTACGGAGGTCTCCATGTTCTTTACTTTGGATTAAGACAGTCAACAGGTTAAAAAATTTATCATTTGTGTAGAGCCATCGGTCACTAGCTAGTATCAGCAAGGCAAGAAAACATGGCTATATTTATGTCAATGGCCATGTGACAGTTGCATTACTCAATTTAATTCTTTGTCTTCTTTGTAAATAACTTACATTTTGAAAATCGGATCATTATTAACGATTTTACAGCCATTACAAGTCATGTAAGCAGTAAGGCCTAGAGAAAATGTCAGCTACGGCAGATGCGAGAGCCGATAGTAGCCTAACATGTCATCAACCATTTTAATACTTTGATTAATGTTAAAGAGCTTTTTGTCCTCTTTGTAAAGAACTTTAAATTTTGAAAATTGGACAATTATTAGCGAAGTTAGAGCTTTGAGAAGGCAGCAGTGCTGATCATGTGCCATTGTTTACAAGCTTCACTTCCACACAACATGGCGGCTCCATGACGTCGGGCCAGCCTCAATGCTAGCGAATAGGCAGCGTCCTATCCAGTAATATAGATCATTGGCTGTAACTCTTGTCACGACCCAATCCGTTCACTCTGCCTGATTTGTACCGCGCATGCGCAAAAGTACGTCATTTCCGGATAAAGTTTTACGAATTGCATTGAATCAGAGTCGTTTTTGGTGAAGGATGAACACTTTTGCACTTTATCGTTTTATTGAATTGTTTAATTGATAAAAAGAAATAATTTACGTTTTCCGCACTTTGCATGATTACTTACTGAAGGGTGTATTTACGATGGGGAGAAGATGTGCGTTATCAACAGCAGGGTTGCCAGGTCCCCAAAAATCTCTATCCCGATGTCTGACGTAAAGCCCCCTATACAACTTGACACCAGCTTAAAATCTAGAGCGTCCAATCACAGATATTATTGTTAGCATTATTATTATTATTATTATTATTATTATTATTACTAGTAGTAAATATAATGTAAGAAGAACATACCTCCATGATTGTTTTTTTTGCATGTAAAACATCCCCCATTCTCTACTAACTTTTAACTCATTATGGTTTTAAGCTCAAAATATCTGTTACTATAAGTGTTTTTTTTACAAGGAGTTAAAAGGTGAAAAACTGAGTGTGAAGAGCATTGGGGTAGACTTACTAGTATTAGATGACTGATTGATATGGGATCTGAACATATAGATTTAGAGCAGAGAATAGGGGATGTTAAATATTAAATAATATTTAATAAATAGGTTAAATAAAGGTCTTAAATATTGAAATGATGTTACATCTGGTGACTTGACAAAGACTCGAATTTTAAGACTTGGGACTTGACTCGGGACTTGATTGTCAAAACCTGGGACTTACTTGTTACTTGCAACTTAGTGACTTGTTCCCATGTCTGGTATGTAGTGTGGAGGATTTGGGATTGCAGCTAAAGTGAGCAGTGGATCTTGAAGAGTACTAATGATGACCACTACTTTAGTATGACCTATAAGTGACCACTCAGAGATGAAGCAATAGTGTAACAAATGATTACAAATCAGATGATTGGTCTGAGCATCTCTGAAACATCAGGAACATTGTGGTGAGTATGTACCAACAGTGATCTCCAGTTCTCAATCAACATCTATGGGATATGCATGAACAAGTGCAAATTACTGCACTTTAATGACCGGCTGCTAACATCCTAATCTTTGCACTAGATTCCACAGGGCACATTCAAAGGTCTTTGCCTCGGCAAGTCAGAGCTGTTTTGGTGGCACAGGCATATAAGTACACTAGCGTATTGGTCATGTTTTGCCGCATGTAAAAAAACAAACAATTGTTTGTCTTTTTGTTCCACGTTCTAGATCAGTTATGCCTCGACAAGCGACGTGTTGAGTAGCAGATCCACGTTTCCTTCTTTTTACCGCACTGTCCCAAGTGATCAACACCAAACCATGGCGATAGTCCAGCTCTTGAAATGGTTTAACTTTGCGACTGTGGGAATCATCGGTAGTGACGATGATTATGGAAAGTATGGCGCTGACAGTATTGCTGATTCTTTGAATACATACAACATATGCATGGAATTCAAAGTAATCCTATCTGCAGATTTCTCACAGATCCAAAGCCAGTTTACTGAGATTCAGCAGATCCTTAGAAAGTCTCGGGCCGAAGCCATTGTGCTCTTCACGCAAGACACCAACGCAAAAATCATCCTGGAGGAAGCTATCAAGATTGGTGTGAAAAGGACCTGGATAGCAAGTGATGCATGGTCCACTTCAACAGGTGTCCTTGAAATGGACAATCTCTCCCAATCTGGGAGGATCATTGGTGTCACTTGTAGAACAAAGACGGTGCCAGGCTTTTTAGACTATATGGATCAAGTCATAAACCATGAGAACACAAACGGCAGTTTTTACCACAATCTTTTATCTGAGCATCCCTTTTGTCCCACTGGAACTGAAGACCAAGACTGTTCATCCTTTGCAGCACAACCGATAACTGACGGGCAGAACTGTATTAATCAGAAATGTTTATGGGACTTCATCAAGCAAGATGATTCCTACGAGCCTTACAGTGTGTACCTGGCAGTGAATATTATAGCACAAGGCCTTCAAGGTTTGCTGCAAGACTACAAAGGAACACAATTTCCACCGTGGATGGTAAAGAGTCATTTATTTCCTGTTATATGTGACCCCGCAGGGAAAACCAGGCCAAAGTCGCTGGGCAACTTATTGAGATGTGGTGTCGTTCAGCCTGTCACTCACATTATTGACAAAACTTAGCCGCTTGGCTTTATTGATGTAAATGAAAGATAATAGTCTCAGATATCTGTCGTAGTACATGTTTTAATCAAAAACAAAACTTAAATTCACCAAAAAAGTTGTTTTTGTGCAGTAAGTCATTCAGCAAATTTGCAGATTTTACCTAAAAAACAAGTTTCTGTGACCCCTCGAATCCTGATGTTGAACTACTTCTACTGCGGAGGTGCACAAGCTTGTTGGGTGTCATTCGGCTCCGGAACTTCTTCTCTTCACTGTAGAAATGTGTGTGAGCTCATGTATCCATCCACCAAATGTGAGCAGGTCAGATGTCTTCAGCTGATGTAAACAGAGCGACTTTAGCCAGCGTCGTCTTTTAGCATTAATTTCTGCTATATTTGGATTAATTTTGATGAATTTTTAAGTGTTTCTGGTGTTTTAATGTCTTGTGACACAAACTGAGTTGAGGTTCAGTACGCTGTGTTTCAGGATGCTCTATCTCTGAAAGTCTGAGAGATAATCGGCTGAAACTTTGTGTGAGGCTTCCTTTAACAGCACTCTTTACAAATATGCTAATAACTCAACAAAAAAAAAAAGACGTTGACCCGGTTTTAACCGGCGGGGTCACATATAATGTTGGTGATATTAATATAATGATAATCATATTCCTTTCATGTTTCTAAGCTGAAGTAAGCTTATATTGTTCTATCTGCTTCTTCAGCTCAATGAATGGATCAGCCAACTCAATTTCTCTGTGGATAATAATCCTTACACAGCTCTGAATGAAACTACAGAAATAAATCTGGGATATGACATTTTAGAATGGAAAACTGAAAGTCCAGCACATATCAACACCATTGGGACATACGAGGAAAGTCTGAATCTTATGGGAGTGGTCCCAGAGAGTAACAGTGTGAGTTTAAACGGGTGTATTTTAAATATAAATTATTTTGATAAATAAGCACATTAAGAATAAATTGGTACTAAAAGTGACCCTCTGTGATGCTCTATTAGGAGACCCAGTTCAACTGCTCTAAATCTTGTAAGCAAGGACATGAATTAGTCCTGTATATTCAAAACGACGCATGCTGCAAGACTTGTCAAGCTTGTACGAGCAATTATTTCTCCAATGATGGTGAGTCAGTCAGAATGACAAAATCCTTAAACCTGCCATACGTTTAACTTGGGTGACCAGATCCGAGATGACAAAAAAGAGGACACCTCAGCACGTTTTTTTTTTGTGTGCTTGAACATAAATTGTATTATTATTAATTATTAATAAATATTGACAAATTATGATTTATATTTTATTAATAATTACTAGTTACCATTAATAATATACTATTAACTATGAATAATAAAATAATAAAATTAATATTAAACATACTATAATTATGAATACACTTATAAAATTAATATTAATTATTAATAAAATATTAATACATTATTACATATTATTAAAAAAAATAATAAACAGTTAAAACCATGTAGCATAAAATTATCACCCAATCCTTTTCAGTCAACTTCACTCCAGCTCATTATCACCAATGTTACACTTATGTTTGTACTGTACGGTCAATAAACCTCATTTACACATAATTATACATAATTTTTTAGCAAAAATAAGCAGAAATTCTGAATTGTTTTGATTATAGTTTAGCTTAGAGGCAGGTAAATAGATGGCTTATCACAGACTGGTAGACACATGCACACAGACTCAAATGTTAATGTTTATGAATTTTATTATTAAACCTCTGATATTAAAATACATCTAGCTGATGTGACAGACAGAACAAACGCTCAAAATGTAAACAACTTACAGGTGAAAACGGATGCTGTTTGAGGGAGTGACAGTGGCCACGGCCAATCACACGTTAGCAAGAAACGGTAAAGCCAATCGGTGAGATTGTAGGTGGCCTAAAGGAAAACCGGCTTGGATTTCTGCTGGGTCCTAATGCTCGCCCAAGTACATTTAATATAGCGTAACATCTCACTCAAGCGAACCGAACGGAATAGTGGGAGGGCGAGACTAGTTTGTGAACAAAACAATGAGTAAAACAAAATCCCTGACGTTTGTGAAGTTCCGCCCGGACATTTTTTTTTTTTTTTTGGTAAAAGAGGACGTCTGGTCACCCTAGTTTAACCTGCATCTTCTTATGCATTCACACCAGCAAGAGTTTGGTATGTAAACTTTATTTCTTCTAAACTAACTTGACTCCTAAAATTTGCAGGTATTACATGTTTACCGTGTCAAGATTCCCAGGATCCACAGTGTGTACAGTCTCTAGACTTCCTGCCATGGACAGACGGTTTCAGCATTACCCTGGACGTGCTGGCCGCCATAGGCTTGGTCATCACTTTAGTTGTCATTGCTTTATTTGCTGTGTATAATCACACACCAATCGTGAGAGCTGCTGGAGGTTACTTGTGTTTCCCTACACTCATTTCTCTCCTGTGCTGTTTCACTAGTGTTTTCTTCTTACAGGGGCAGCCTACGGATGTCAACTGCAAGGCAGGACTGCTCCTCTTCAGCTTGGCCTTCACTCTTTGCATTTCCTGCATTCTAGCAAATCTGCTGCAGATCTTTGTGGGCTTCACTTTTAAGCACAAGCATGGTGATTTCCTAAAGAGTGTAAATAAGCCCATCGTCCTGATAGTGGCATGTGTTAGTGTACAGGTGGTCTTGTGCATTCTTTGGTTAGTCTTGGACCCACCGTCCAGAGAGAATACCAATGGAGTGCTCGAATGTTATGAGGGATCCATCCCTTTGTTTGTGACGTCACAGGTGTATAACGCACTTCTGTGTGTTGTCTGCTTCATCTTTGCATACAAAGGGAGGAGACTGCCAGATCTGTACAAAAATGCCAAGCATATTACAATTAGCATGCTGATCTATATGGTGGTGTGGATCCTGTTTATTCCCATCTACGTACAACAACATGGGAAGTACGAAAGAGCCATTGAAGCATCTGCCATTTTGATTTCTAGCTGTGGCATCCTGGGTTGTCACTTTGCTCCAAAATGTTACATTTTGGTTTGGAAGAAAGAGCTGAACGATGTGAACAGGATCTCCGAGTACATCCGGAAGCATTATGAAAACAAGGGGATAAAGATTATGTCATGAAAAAGCTTCACATGTAGCCAAAGTAAGACCACACAACAGTCATCTGGTTGAATACAGAAGACAAAAGAGCAGCTGGTGAACAGGACTTCCCATCTACGTACATCCAAAAGCCTGTGGGCTGGTGATGCCTCCATCTCCATCTCATTTTTTAAACTTTGTACTGAAGCTATGAGGCTAACATAGCTAATAATTAATGGATGTTAGTACAGTTGTGTGATTTAGGCAGGTAGTTTGTACAATACTTTTTGGTGAATTTTAAACTTCCATTACTTGTCTTCTGTTACAGTACAGGTAAACTGCGTCATTTTCATTTCATTTATATATACACTGTATATTAACATATTACCATATTTACATGCATCTTCTGCTTAATTCTGCTCACTGTGAATCCTATAGCCCTTCCCCAGGCACAGGACATTACAATACCTTAACTTTGGACACTCTTGGGGAGGTAACAATGGTCTTGAATTTCCTCCATTTGTACACAATCTGTCTGACTGTGGATTGGTGGAGTCCAAACTCTTTAGAGATGGTTTTGTGACCTTTTCCAGCCTGATGAGCATCAACACCTCTGAGCTTCTCACAAACCTCCGTTGTTCGTGCCATGATGCACTTCCACAAACGTTTCGTGAAGGGCAGACTTTGACAGATCCCTGTTCTTTAAATAAAACAGGGTGTCCACTCACAGCTGACTGTCATCCCATTGATGGAAAACACCTGACTCTAATTTCACCTTCAAATTAACTGCTAATCCTAGAGGCTGGACTGGCTTAACTGCCTTCTGTTTGGAAACTTTCTGTGTGTGACAGGTTACCTTTAAACTGTGTAAGAGTGCATGTGACTCTTACAAAGAGTCTGTAACTAATATGAATTGTTGTGTGTGCATGTGTTGTTCTGCAAATTCTTGTTTTGAGTAATAAAATGGAATTACCAACTGCTATACTGATGATGAACATTATTATTATTATTATTATTATTATTATTATTAATTAATTAATATTATTCAGATATTACTATTGTCAGATCTTAATAATCCTGGTCCTGGAGATCTAGCACCCTGCAGAGTTCAGTTCCACCACAGCACAATCTAAACGGTGATGAAGGCTTTCAGGTTATCTGAGTATCAGTCAGGTGTGTTGAGCTGAACACTGCAGGGTGATAAATCTGGACCAGGAATTCTGACGTATATGAGATTACATCTCTGAGTATCTCAAATTATTGGCACAACAGCTCAATCAGTAAAGCATATAATGTTTGTGTGCTTGATCCTTTTTTGATCAGAGGAAATCTAAATCAGCACCATGTAGGTGTAATGATCCTTCTCGCCGATAGATGGCGACTCGAGAACATTAAACTAGAGGCTCACCTGCGACAAGCTCCAAAAGCAAATAAAAATGAGGTGACAGAAAAGTTATGAACTGTTGCTTAAAGACACGCCCCAGACTAGAAAGATTCAACAGAAATCTAACCTTATGTGTTGTGTATTATTGTCTGTTTGGGCGGAAAACAGCTATTTGTCACGAATACCCGTGAAGTGTCAGTCACGCGCTGCAGTTCTCCTGCTTGGCCTGTGGGGGCGCTGTTGGCGCTGAGGCGCAACAGGCGGATTGAGTCACATTCATGATATTAACACTATCTAAAGAGCAAAAAGGGGGAGTTTCCAAAGTCATCACAGCACGTCCAACTTTTTCCCCCCAATCTTTCTCCCAGAGAGCAGTGAAAATGAATCGCAGGAAGAGTGGCGCTCCCCTCATCCTCTGCTTGGCGCTGTGCTTTGCGGCTGTTTGTGCGGCTGCGGCGCTGGATGCGCGGCGTGCGCGAGAGCAGCCTCCCCGCAACGGAACCTCCGTTCACATCCCATCATACATGCTGACCCTGTACAGGACTTTATCCGAGCTGGACCGACGGGGGGCCAACAGCAGCCTGGCCCGCGCCAGGAGACACGCCAACACAGTGACCAGCTTCAGAGACCAGGGACAAGGTGGGTGTTCAGACACTGAGGGCACGTGTGTAGTTTCTGTGATTTAAAAGTGATTTTAAAAGTAACATTTAAGATATTCTGACCACTGACAGCAGCATCTGTTGATTAAACAGCAGCAGTGATCAATGAGCTCTCCATCAGTACAGGGCTGAGTTAATGTAGACACATGTAGTAACCACAATATTTAATACAGGACTAATTTAATAAAATAACCCTTTCATACATGCACTACAGTGGGTGGCTACTTCTAAGCCATCATCTTGTACATGCACTGTTTTAATGTTATAGTTATCAGACCTTACTTACAAGTGCAACCAAACACGTGGTAAACAAAAATGGCTGGGAATATACATCTACTGTGAGAAAATCTGTAATTAGTTCTAAATTCTGTGCAAAATAAGTAACAATATAATTATAGTATTGCTCAAACATCAGTTTTCTGATTGCTATTACTCTTTAATTATGATTAAACACGTATCAACTACTGTTTTATGTAATAGACACTTACTGTTCATACACTGTTAAGTGCATTTTGTCCACCTGAGTGGACATATAAATAAATAATCAGTAGACTATCAGTCTGAAAAGAGAATCCTCATTTCTTAAATAGTTAAATAGTTTATATGGACATCATGTCCTTACTGTAATGTAAATAGAGCTGGAATAGACACCTTAACACCGCTGTTGAGAATGTGCAAATGTACCCGTTCAGAGTCGTTTCTGTACATTATGGAAAGGAAACAGCTGACCAATTACAGTCTATTTACAGAACCAACAGGTCGTGCAGATGAGCCAGGAGCTTTGGGCTGTATTAGGACAGTTCATGTACATTTGCGTTGCAGACAGTGTTATAATGTCTCCGTGCCATCCTGACATGGTTGCCCATCGAGATGTTCATTTCCAGATGGGAACGCTTTTAAACAAACTCAGTCCAAATATCAGGAACACAAAATTGAATGTGTCAAATTTGCACCATGTGTGTTAAATAAAGTTCTCCTGGCATTTAAATGCTTGGAGAGCTTCGCTGTCCAGGTGCTGTTGATAAAGGCAGAGACTCATGTTCATGAGAGCCGCTTTTATGGAATACAGTCTCAGTCTGTAGTGAGTAAGGAAATAAAGTGAACACTGCCCTTCGTTTAAAGATGGAACAGATCTAATCACCTCACTTGTACAACATCAACTACAACAGTCGCTTTTACGTCCAATGCAGAAAGAAAGTTACTCCAGGAAAGAACCCCAAAGGGAGCACTGAGTATCCATTAATATTTGGAGTGTATGTGCATGCATGGCCCAAAAGCATATAAAAATAAATTTTTATCACATATATATACACAGACCCATTCCAAAAAATTAGAATATCAGGGAAAAGTTGATTAATTTCCATATTTCTATTCAATAAGGTAAACTCTCATATATTATAGATTCAGGGCCCACAATTTAAACAATTTATTTTTTAAACAATTTATTTTCACATAATTTGGGCTTCCAGTTCATAAAACCCATGAAAACAGAATTAAAAAAAATTAGAATACTGTGTCGAAATCAGCCCAAACTACTCAGTTTTCTCAAGAGGAACATGAGGGCCACCAGACCCAACAACAAAGAAGAGCTGACAGCAGCATCAAGGAATTCTGGGCTTCCATAACTCCCAGTCAGTGCCACAGGCTGATTGCCTCAATGCCACGTCACACCCAACCAAGTATTGAAGATTGACATGGATCGCGAGTTAGAAACCCGGTCATGCTGTTTGCCATCAACAGTCGGGGCACAAGAGAGCAAAAATTGGCAGTGCTCTCTCTGGGCGGGTAGATGGCGCTGTCACTCTCCTTATCACTTTCACATTGCAATGTCCGCTGGCTCAGGCGTCTACTGATTGGTCCAATCAGATCTGGGGACCCTGTGTGCCTTCCTCTGAGCGTGTTAGGCTCTCCAGTGACGGTGCATCAGCGGTGGTTAGAAAAGAAGCGGTGGCTGCATCACACGCAGTGGAGGAGGCTTGTGCTTGTCTGCACCCTCCTAGAGTCAGGGACATTGCAAAGTGATGGGGAGAGGCCTAACGGAGGGGATGGGCTAATTGGCTACCACTACATTGGGAAGGGGATAAAAATGGGCAAAAACTTAGAAATAAATAAAAAAATAAAAAAAAAAGATTGAACATATCGTTATGAAAGTACCATATTTTGATTGATTTGATGTGATACTAATTTATTTTTTTCTGCAAAAACTGAGAAGTAGTTTGGGCTGATTTCTCCACAGTATTCAAATTTTTTTAAATCCTGTTTTCATGGATTTTATGAGCTGGAAGCCCAAATTATGTGAAAATAAACAAATAAATAATTGAAATCTTTTAAATTGTGGGCCCTGAAAAGTTTTTCAATTTGAAAGTATCTAATATCTAAGTCCCGGGTGTTAAATTTTCTAAAGTTAATAAATAAACAAATAAAAGTGTATTAAACCCGAAGGTCGAGTATTTTAGGTACTTTTGTCCTAAATTTTTTTAAACTTATGACACCTCTTTAGTCGGGTTTGATGAAGAGTCAAAAACGTCTTTTTTTATTTAATCATAGTGTAGTTTAGTTAGTTTTATACCATGAAAGTATTGCTATACAAGTTAGAAAAAAAAAATAAAAAAATAAATAAAGATTCAAAAAC
>BRDA01082487.1:0-11699 GCA_036984385.1 Crenuchus spilurus | reverse complement strand
CTCTCTCTCTCTCTCTCTCTCTGGCTGAGGAGTTAAAAGTATTTTGTTCTCTTTTGGCTGTAGATGTTCCCAGATACAGCAGCAGCCTAAGTGTATTTTGGCTGTTCTTTTGTTGGCAAAGCCAAATTAGACATTTGGATACCCTTCAGGTTGGAGCCTGAAGGGCGAGCCTCAAATGTTAACTTGTTTAAAACTTTATTGGAATGTGTGGGAGTTGATGGTACCTGTTATATTCCTGCTAACAATATGTTTAGTTTTGTGAAAAGTGGGTGTAAATGGAAGGCTTATATCAGTTGATTCCCCATTAAAAGGGAACATTTCCAGAACTTTGGGTTCTCTAATTACCAGAAGATTTTCTAAATATTAGAAACAACCATTTTTACAGATCACTTGAATGTTCTTATAACATTACATGACCTTGATTTTTTCCATGTTAGTAATAGTGTCACGGTGACTCGGAATGAGGGCACAGGCACAGGATTGAAAGTCAAGTGCATTTAATTAAGGTGTTCAAAGTGTGCATAAGCATTCAAAAACTCACAAGAACTCAAAAACCATGTATAGACAACAGACAACTAGTAACTAAGACAGGAACACAGAGGGAATATATACACAACAGGAAATCAACATCAGGTGGAAACAATCAGGGGCGGGGCTAGACAGTACTAAAACTTAAAGGGCCAGTGACACATAAACAAAGACCAGGACAAATCGTGACAGTTTGTGTTAAGATGATAAATGGCATATATAGGGGTTTTCCAACTTCTGGGAACATTGAAAGATCACATAATAATTTGCAGAATAACTTTAACATTTTTTTAATGAAAATTTCTTAGTCGCATTACTAATGTAGCTGCTTAATTATTATTTTTTCCTGCTGTAGAAGACATACACTCACTGGCCAATTAATTAGGTACCAATACCTTGTGCACTCACTGTCCATCCTCAGCTGAACTGACCATATAGTTGTACTCTGTGGTTCTACAATTACAAACTGTAGTCCATCTGTTTCTCTGTATACTTCATTAGCATCCTTTCACCCTATTCTGCAGTGGTCAGGACCACCACAGAACAAATATTTTTTTTTAGGTGGTGGATCATTCTCATCACTGCAGTGACACTGCCATGGTGGTAGTGTGTTAGTATGTGTTGCACTGATACACATTAGAGTCAACTAGAATTGAACTGACTGGAGTTCATTAGATACCTGTGTGTAATGAAGTGGCCAGTGAGTGTAGCTCTAAATAAAGGTGAAATATTTAAAGTCAAAATAACTCACCATTTGCCTTTTCTCCTCTTTTTAACTTTTTTGTCTTATACACATTGAAGCAAATGGGGGCCTGGTTTGGATAACTCTGTGGATTGAACATGGAATGTGAGTGTGTGGTTTTGGATAGGGTATTAGGTTTGGGCGGAGGAGGAGGTGGAGGGAGTTGGGAATATTTTCATAAGAAACTGTTGTCAGGATAACCCCTCCAATAAACACACACACATACACACACAAACACACATTCCCAAATCATTTCTATCTACTGTAAAACCCCCATTAAAACTCTCTCTCTCTCTCTCTCTCTCTCTCTCTCTCTTTCTCTCTCTCTCTCTCTCTCTCTCTCTGTCATTCTTTCTCACCTTTTCTCCTCACTTGCTTTTTGCTTTTTCTTCAGCATAGTTTTTATTATCATTATTATTGTTTTCGTTTACACAAACGCCAACTGTAATGATGCTGATGTTAAATAAAGGCAGATGTTCCCTCATTCTGCATTTTTCTCCTTCTCTGCTTTACTTCTTCTGCTTCTCTTTCATATGTTTTCTTTCACATTCCTCCCTTTTCTGTTTTTCATTTTTCTTTTCAACCTCCTCTGCTCATTCATCCCCCCCCAGCTGGATTTGCTCTCAAGTCTCAAGTCTGTTTGTGTGTGTGTGTGTGCGGGAGAGAGAGAGAGAGAGCGAGAGAGAGAGAGAGAGAGAGAGAGAGAGAGAGAGAGAGAGAGAGAGGGAAGAGCAGAGAGATTTGTGTGATGAGTGGTTCTCTATTTGTTGTTGATGGTTAATGAAGGGATAATCTTAAGCGGTATGATTGTAACACATACACACTTGAACATTAAGATTTTTCTCCATTTGTTTAAGTTTGAAGTAAAGAATTATGAAGTTCAGCTTTCTGCTGAATGCACAAGTGTGAGTGTGTGTGTGTGTGTGTGTGTGAGAGAGAGAGAGAGAGAGAGAGAGAAAGAGAGAAAGAGAAAGAGAAAGAGAGGGAGAGAGAAAGAGAAAGAGAGGGAGAGAGAAAGAGAAAGAGAGAGAGGGAGAGAGAGAGAGAAAGAGAAAGAGAAAGAGAGAGAGGGAGAGAGAGAGAGAGAGAGAGAGAGAGAGAGAGAGAGAGAGAGAGAGAGAGAGAGAGAGAGAGAGAGAGAGAGAGAGAATGAACATATGAAAGCAATCAGTGACAATTCTCTTGGTGTACATTTGGACTCCCAGACAAATGTGATGGGGCTGCTGGGATGTAGTTACATTAATATTTACACTGAACACATTCCTTCAGAGTCATTCTTGCTATTATTTGAGTGGTCCTCATATCATCAAGCCTTCAATCCCTCTCAGGCTGATGGTGAACATCAGTGGGTGACTGTTACCCCAGATTTTTTGTAATATGTGTCACATCAGTCAACTTTTGCCCTTTTTGCCCATTCTACATACCTGATGGGGTGATGCCATGATCAACAAGATGCTTCTCCCAAGTTGAGCTTCAGCTATTGGCAGTGCTGACTCTTGCAAATTTCCAAAATGTGGGTATCTTAACTGCATAATTTCTATTAGTGGGGGAAACATTTGTATTTACTCCCCTGGTTTTTAAAGGCAAAATCCACTGATTTAAAAGTTAGAGAAACTGACTTGAGATCAACAGGACATGGCTGACGTACCCTGTGCATGGTACCTAACATCTTACTACTCCTCGGGTGCTAAGGGCATGTGTGTGTGTGCTCACTGCCCCCTAGTGTGTTTCTGCTCACTAGTGTGTTCTACACCCATGGAACAAAAGTGGTGTGTGTATATCACTGTGGTGAAGTAGTTGATCTTCCTTCCTCCTCTTTCAATCAGTGTGGCAATTAGACTCCTCTGATTGGCTTTTCATTTGAACAATTCACCACATGAGATACAGCCAGCACTCTCAAGCATGCATGCACAGGCCAGTAACCTGATCTTGCAACACTATTTCAAGAAGTGTTATTATTAGAGATGAGCATTTTAACCATTTCCATTGGTCATTGAATGCCTAAATAAATAACAGTCACAATTAGAGCATTTATGTTATCGATACAACAGGCCAGCATTTAATTAATGTTTAATTCATTTTTGTTATATAGTTATGAACATGCACCAGTTGCCCACTAAAGCCTACACTTAAAGCAGTAATCACATAGCCATTGATTTCAACAAGAACAATTTGCTGATGGACGGCGGACATGATTACAAGGCATTTCAGGAAAATTATGCTCTGTTGTCTGTTTAAAACAGTTCACCAGAGTTGATTTAGACAGCTTAGTCATTTGCAGACCATTCAGTTTTCTTTAAAACTCTACAGTGTTTTTCTGCCACATCATCATAAAGAGAATACGTTTGTTTCAGAAAGATCATGCTGAATGTCAACTGTAGTCTTCACAATGTGTCCACCAAAGGTAAGAGTGAATAGATGGAAGGTAAACATCTGTTGCTGTTAGTCGCACTGATTCTACATTATCGTCTTGACTATCTACATTGTCCAGACTCTTAAGCCTCCAAACAGATGCTGTACTGGTTTCACTTGACAGATAATGTTAATACCACTAGTCATTCTGCTTATTAAAGCTTCAGAAATACACTCATTGTCAACTTTAGTAGACATCACACTTACTTTGTGCTCCCAATTTTGGTGCACTTTATGAGGTCAGTGTATCTTAGTGGTCCAATTTATTTGTGTACAACAACAAACTGGAGCCCATTCACAACTTGTCAGCCACCACCACAACATAGCAGCTCTGTGGTCAGAAGCCGACCACTGCTGAATGCATAAAGGATGCTACAAAGCCAAAAGGGCTACAGTCTCTAACTGCACATACAAAACAGGGGGTCTAATGAAGCTATTGGTGAGTATTTTCATCTCTACTGTCTGTAAGAATCAAGAACTTGCTGAAATCAGACACAAGACCTAGAGCAGAATAATGAGGCAAAGATGAGGGAAAGAATTCAAAGTGTGTGAGAGTAAAACACATGGTTATTCATTGGTCAAGGATTAACTTCTGTCAGGGGAAATTCCAGACTTGCATCCAGAGCATGTGATGGTCAGGAGGAAATTGACCCATCAGATGCCCAGACAGGAGTCTCCAAGGTTGTGATGGTGGGTGAGGGTGAGTTGGGGGGCACTATTTACAGGGATCAGGTACTTGAAAAAAAGGTTTTGGTGAACTGACATTTCACAGAGGGAAAATGTACAATGTTTAAAACATAAAGTGCAGATTAGCATACTGTGATCTTATATTCATTACACATAAAGTGAGATATTTCAAATTATTACAAATGTATCAACATCAAAAAAAAAAAAAGACTTTTTATTATTTATAGTTTTTATAATGTTATTGAATATATAATGTAAAAAAAAAATATGCACGTTTTTTAAATGCTATATTTAAATTTGAAGATGACTGGCTAACTTATTTTCACTGACAGAATTAATGTATTGTTAGTACATCTGAGACATATATTTAAATCTATGAAATGCATTTTGGAAGGGAAAATAATGTATTTGACAATTTGGTAACACTTTAAAATAACGTTCAGTAATAACTCATTAACTAATGATTAGTTCATGAGAATATGAGCATAAACAAATATTTACAAATGACAGTTCATATATTTACCAATGACTGAATTCATTTTTGCAAATATTTACAAATCATTTGTTAATAATTTGATAATAAAATTATGATAAACTAATGATTTGTTCACAGTTATTAGTCATTTGTTAATGAGTTATTAATGAACATTATTATAAAGTTTTACCAAAAATTTCAACAAACAACAACAAAAAAAAAACAACAGCATTTTTTTTTATTTCTTTGTTTGTAGAGTGTAGGTTAACAGATGATAACTTGAGACTGATGTTATGTGCATGTGTGTAAAGATTTTGAGTGCTGTGGACAGGCTGCATTTATTTAGGATTATATTTTGTTTGTCCCATCACTAAAATAAGGCAGTGGTGTTTAAAATGGCATGTTTAAGCACTGAGTCTGTTGTTCTGTGTGTATAAATGTCAGTGTGTGTATATGCATTTGAGTGTGTTTGCTGTTTCTAGAACAGCCTGTGCCATGGCAGTGGAGTGGTCAGGAAGTATCTTTTTTTCTCTTCTACTAGCAGTGCCTATTATAACATGCCAGCTAAAAATACCCTTCTTGGACTTTGCCATCCTGCTGCTGTTCTCTTTGCAGCAGCACATGCTAGTGCATTCCCACAAAAAAGGCACTGAAACATCATTTGGGCAATATCTTTCTTGTTAGTGGGGGTATACTCTCAGTGGTACATTTTCAATACCTTTAGTCAGGGAACATAATGTAATTCTACCATCACAGTTTTAATAATGTAAATATTTTAATGAGGACATGGTTTTCATTTCGAACGTTTTGTTGCTATGGGGACACAGAGAGTTCTGAGTCCCAATGCACACTCCAAAGTAACCCAGCACAATATAGTTTGGTCCACATGGGTTAAACATGGGCTAGCTGGGTTCAAGATGGACATGCACTCTGGGTGTGTTGGTATACAGTATGAGCTAATAGTGACCCATTGTGGCTGCCTATATGAAATAAATATGGACAGCCAAATAACTTTCTGTATATGTGGGCACATGATGGGTTTTGTCCTTTCAAGTGAGATTTGACCTATGTTTAACCCATTCTGGTCCAATCACTGACTCTTGAGGGAATCCATATGTGGAACCAACATCTAACTTTTGGACAAAGCTTATATACCTAGCTGGGTTCCCCAAATAGGCCCTACAAAATGAAATATATGTAAAATTCAGTCTTATAAGAAAAAGAAAGTTTTCCTAGCATGTTCAGTTACTATTTTGCTGGAGGTGCAACAATACTGCTAGAAGAGTGCACATAGCACACAGAAATGCAAACTTGTGCAAATCTGTAAATGGAACAGATTGCACTAAGACAACAAAATGATTCACATAACTCACTGTTTGTATTTGCACTGTATGACCAAAAATCTACCAGGTTGGACTCAAGTGCAGATAGAAGGAGTGGTAAAGTAGTGAAGGAAAAAAAATCTTACAGTAATTGGTACTGCAGTAAAGAAAAGTAAAGTCAAGCCCTAGAAAATATGAACCATAAATGTTAGAGGAGAGGTTCACTGCACAATGTTCAACAGACACTAATTGCTACAAACAGGCAAAGAGTGCACCAGAAGAGAGATTACACCCTTTATATGGTGCAACCTTGCCAAAGATGAGCTTAAGAAGTCATGCACACCACTCAAGGGGGCTGAAAATGAGGGAGTTGCCACACTGTGTATATTCCCGTGTGGACATTACCCAGCTGGGAGGTTTAGGTATACAGCCAGTCTCCTCACAGACAAAACACACACAAGATAGAAAACAGGAGAAAGTGTTTGACTTCAGAGGACAATACAGAGGAATAGCAAGATACTAGGAGCTAGAGATTGTTTAAATAGTTCTAGAACCCTTGGAGCAACATGCAACCTGTTACTGGTAAAGTTAGACCTGCACAGGCAAAGTCAGTGGTTCTGCCCCAAGCATGCAATGCCCAGTCCTTAAGCAAGTCAATCACAGCTGTGGGCAATAACAGCTTATGACCAGCACTAGCAAAATAGGAAAAAGGTGCCCAATTCAATTGTGGAAAGCCACACAGACAATGTGGACACTTGACAGAAATAAGCCAAGTGCTTTTAACCTTTAATTTAGTCTGTCAGAATGCTACCAAAAATCACAAATTACATATGAGAATATGAGATGATCAAAAGCATGTTTTACTTAGACTTGTTTAACTGCATTAAATTGTGACAGTTTGTTCTCTGCTATTCAATAATCATTATCATAATTTGTCATGATGTTATGCAGATCAGATTATTTATTAATATAACCTCCCACATCTGATGTAAAGTGTAGGTGTGATTATGTATGTGAATCTGTCTGTTGTATCCCCTGTGTGTGTTTAAGCCCAGGCTCAAGGCCAAGTGTAGAGTGTGTGTGTGTGTGTGTGTGTGTGTGTGTGTGTGTGTGTGTGTGTGTGTGTGTGTGAGTGTGCAGACATAGAGATCACACTGTAAACCAGCTGTGGAGAATCACTCACTCACTCATTCACAATTCACACACACACACACACACACACACACACACACACACACACACACACACACACGCACACAGAGCTATTCATGAGGGGCCTCTTACTCGTCTGCTTTTCATCCAACCAACACAGGAAACCAAGCAAAGAAACATGTGTTCTCTCTCTCTCGCGCTCTTTCTCTCTCTCATAGACACACTGCACACATAATTAAACCATACTATTCTGTCCATTCCATTTAGTCAGTAGATGCACACTTGAGAGCACCATGGCCATGGTCTCCTCTTTTCATAGATGGTTTTTGAAGAATTTTCAAAAGCCACTTGTGTTGATGTTCAATTCTGAATTAGCTTCATGCAGAATAGAAACATAGTAAATGAGTCAGAGAACAATGTTATAGGAAACATACTACTCAATTAATACTACTGGAGGTTTTAAACACTGTTAGCTCATGGCTCAGTCTATTACATACACCTAACTTACTGGTTCTCTTTTTAAATGTAAAGTCAGAGACAGTAGCTCATCTGTTGCTGCACAGTTTGTGTTGGTCCTCTAGTCCAGCGGTCCCCAACCTTTTTTGCGCCACGGACCGGTTTCATCTAAGACCAGCCTTCATATGCTCAAGCCTACATTTGCTCGAAAATTGTTAATGACGTAATACAATAATAAATCATCTGCAGTAGACTTATGTCAAATGCAAACATCAACAAACAATAAACAACCTTTTGTTCATAAATTAATAACAATATCTCTGAAAACGAAAATATTTATTTTAGAACGAAAATCCTTTCTAATAAGAAATAATTATAATAAAAAACTAAACTCAATTCAAGTGACAATACTGGTCATTTCTATATAGAAGGGTGAACAAGTCAATCAAATAATAATAGTGTCAATTAGTGAGAGCCCTGAGCATGTTTCTTTGCAACGAGCCGGTCCCATCTCGGGGTAATGGGAGACAGTGACACCCGAAGTGTGTTCCGTATCCGTACGTCCAGTCTGTTCCGTAGTTTTGTTTTGGTTGCGGTCACTGCAGAAAATCCTGCTTCACAAAGATAGGTGGTTGGAAATGGAAGCAGGGCTTTCAATGCTTTTTGGGCAATCTTAGGATATTCTGTCTTGATTTTAACCCAGAACACTGGCACAGTTGTTGTTTGAAACGTACTTTTAAGGCCACCGTCATTTGCAAAATCCAGCAGAGCGGGCTCAGCGCATGAGAATCACCTGTTCGATAAACCCGTATTTTAAGTAGGAATCCTGATATTGTCTTTAAAATGCACATTTCATTTTCTTGGAAGTCGTAGGCTCTTCTTCTGTCTCCTCATTGGGCCTTTTCCCCTTTCCAAAGAAGCTCGCCAAAGATAATTGTTTTTCACTCATTTTTGCTACCTTTTGGGGTAACAGCTGGTTACGCATGTCATTCCGTCATTCGCAGAGAAGTCACTTTTCAAAATAAAACCAACATTTAGACTGATAATCAATAAAAAAAAGAAAAATTCAAATGTTCTGTGCGGCCCGGTACCGCGTCGCGATCCGGTGGTTGGGGACCGCTGCTCTAGTCCTTCATTGGTGGTCACAGTACACTGTTGGCTGTACAGTTTACTTGTTGGACAGTTTTACTTGGTGCAAATAACTGCAGTGGTGACACTGAGGTTTTTAAAAATATCTGCAGATCTGTTCTGTCTGATCCTCTCATACTAGCACAATACACACTAACACACCACCATCACATCACTGTCACTGCAATGCTGAGAATGATCCACCGCTCAAAAAATATCTGCTCTGTGGTGGTCTTATGGGGGTCCTGACCATTGAAGAACAGAGTGAAAGGAGTCAACAAAGAATACAGAGATATAGATGGACTACAGGATGCAGAAAATTTTTTTTTTTTAATCTAATTGGCATGTCGGTTAATATGCAGTCAAGCATGACAAAATTGAATATCATGAAGTTCAGTGTTCAAGATTTAATTCAAGAAGGTCAACTATCATGTATTTTATATTCATTACACATGAAGTGACATATTATGATGATGATCAGTATGAATGACCACTCCCCTCCCCCACATCGGTCAGTCTGACCATCTCTCTCCGTTTCTGTTCCGCAAACACACTCATCATTCAGCGTGTAAAACCAATTATCAGGTCTGTAAAGATTTGGATGGAAGAGGCTGACTCCTCTCTTCAGCACCAGTTCCAGCACACTGACTGGAGTGAGAATGCATTTTGGTGCACCACTGACTCACACATCAACAAAGACAGCTACACCAACTCGGTCCTGGAACTTATCAACACTGTGTGGACAGAGTGACAAGGCACAAAACAATAATACCGTTCCCTAACCAACAGCCTTCAGGTCAGGTGACTTACAGCTCTGCCAGAACTAACCTGAGGAAAGAGATCTCTATGGCCAAGCATTGCTACAAACAATGGATTGAGGAGAACTTCACCTCATCTAACCCCTGGGAAATGTGGCAAGTCATTCAAACCCTCACTGACTTAAATCCACCCAGCACTGCACCATCCATCAACTGTGATTCAATCTACGACAAGTTAAACCAATTTTATGTTCATTTTGATGAGGGAAACCTGATAAAAAAAAGATCCTCCACTCAATGACCACCCACTTGCAGTCTCCACCACAAAGTTCTGCCATTTGCTGAACAGGGTGAACAAACGCAAAGCTGCTGGACCCAATGGAGTACCCGGACAGGTGCTAAGAGCTTGCGCTGAGCTGCTTTGTGGTGTCTTTATACACATCTTCATTCAACCATCTTTAAGTCTGCCACCACTGTGCCAGTGCAAATGTTTGACTGCTTTAGCTCTGAACAACTTCTAACTCATCACTCTCAACCCACTGGACCCACATTAGTTCACCTACCCTAGTAACAGGTCAACTGAGGATGCCATCTCCACAATGCTCCATACTGCACTGACCCACCTGGACTATCAAAACTCCTACATCAGATCAGAATACTTTTATTGATTTAAGTTCAGATTGCAACACAGTGATCCCTTCCAAATTGTTCTCATAGCTCTGCCAGCTTGGTATCAGTACATCCTCAATTGGATTTTGGACTTCTTGACCACAGTCTATTAAGTTTGACAACATCTCCTCCTCCACCATCACCCTAAACACCAGCATTCCAGAAGGTTTTGTTTTGAGCCCAATCTTGTACTCCCTGTTCACCAATGACAGTGTTCCTGTTAATGGCTCTAACACCATAATTAAGTTTGTACTGTAGACAACACCACGGTTATCGGCCTGATCAGTGACAATGAGTTAGCCTACAAAGATGAAATGTGGCATCTGGCTATATGGTGCAATGACAACAACCTGGCACTTAACACTCAGAAAACATGGAGATCATCATAGACTTCAAGAGGACTAAAAGCCAGGCTCACTCCCCCTTCTACATCAATGGAGCTGCAGTAGAGCAGGTGCCTTATTTCAAGTTCCTTGGTACCCACATTTCCAGTGATCTCACCTGGTTAGTGATCTCATCCATCCTAGTCAAAAAGGCATGACAGTGTCTTTACTTCCTTTGGAACCTTAAGAAAGCTCACTTGTGTCCTAAGATCCTAGAGAACTTCTACCACTGTACCACTGAGAGTATATTCACCAACTGTGCCTCTGTGTGGTACGGCAACTGCTCCACAGTTGACCAGAAATCAATTGAACAGGTGGTGAAAACTGCCCAATGCATCACAAGAACCCAGTTTCCCACCAATCAGGAGATTTAGCACAATTGCAGGCTGGGTAGGGTGATCATCATCATCAAAGATGTTTCTCATCCAAACCATGGACTTTTCAACATTCTCCCATCTGGCAGATGTTACAGGAGCCTCTGTTCATGGACTAGCAGGCTTAGAAAAAGCTTCTTCCAGAGGCTTTGACCCTAATGAAGTCTGCACCACCACTTTAACTCGATCCAAATTATTGCACTATAACTTGCACACTATCAGTTGCACAATTACACCTCTACACTGTTCATACACTTTATATCTGTTACCTCACATATGTGACCCCGCCAGGGAAAAACAGGCCAAAGTCACTGGGCAATTTATTGAGATTTCGTGTCAATATCGTGTCACTCACATTAGCGACAAAACTTAACCACTCGGTATTATTGCTGTAAATGAAAGATAATAGTTTAAGATATCTATCGTAGTACATATTTTGATCAAAAACAAAATTTAAATTCACAAAAAAGTTGTTTTGAAAAAAAGAATGACTTTGACCTGGTTTTCCCTGGCAGGGTCACATACAAACCGGATTCCAAAAAAGTTGGGACACTAAACAAATTGTGAATAAAAACGGAATGCAATGATGTGGAGGTGCCAACATCTAATATTT
>BRDA01082480.1:2700-16790 GCA_036984385.1 Crenuchus spilurus | reverse complement strand
AAGTAATGTAACTTGTGGGATTTAACGTGCATCAGTAACTCCTTTTGAGTTCTAGCCATCTCATATACTTGCTTAGTAGTCATCATCTTCATCCATGAGATCTTCAGCAACTTCCTGATGCACATGTTCTCAAAAGCCTGAATACGACTTTCTTCTTCTTTCTTCAGTGTCCAGGCTTCACATCCATATGTAGCTACTGGCCAGACCAAGGCTTTCATCAGTCTTAGTTTGGTGTTGGTGCTGACTGACTTGCTTTTCCACATCTTTGTCAATTTGACCATCACCAACATGCCCATGGCCATTCTTGTCTTCACTTCACTGGCACAGTCTGCAGCTTTTGTTACTCTGCATCCAATCCACCTGATCTCCATGTTTTTGGACTGTGGGAGGAAACCGGAGACCCCGGAGGAGACGCAGACACGGGGAGAACATGGAAACTCCGCTCAGATGCAGACTCAAACCCAAGACCTCAGCGCTGAGAGGCGAACGTGCTAACCACTAAGCCACCGTGCCGTACCAAAAGATGTAAATTCCTTTTGATGATATTTTCTGCCATTTTGCCCAGACCTGGCAATGAGTTGACAATTTATAATTTGTGTTTACATCGTATTCGAGCTCCTGTGGGTTTCTTCCCCCAACGTAAGCCTAAGGTCAGCATCTCTGTCTCAGCAGGACTGACTCAGCCTTATTAATCTGATCACCCACTGATCAGAGAACAGTGAGTAAAGTCAACTCGGTCAGCCTGACCTTCAACAGCACACTGACTGATCCTGAGCATGTTTGGACAGGAAAAGAGAGCAGCGGCCCAGACGACCCAGCACTAACAAACAAGCAGGTGGCAGCGCAGTGGGGGAGAGACAGAGAAAAAGCGTGTTTGTGTGTGTGCAAGTGTATGTGTGTGTGAGACTGTGCATGCCCTTTTTAGAAATAACAGGTGTGTGAAGGAGCCTTAGTTATAAACTAGAGTTCAAAGATACAACAATGTGATATTGCGCTCATGATAAATTACATCACAATATACTTCTGAATACATTATCTGTACTGATAAAGGACACTGCATGTTTAATTAAAAACAGGGGTATAAAAGAGGCACCAAAATGGTGTTGATCTGCAGGATATTGTGAGTTTGAATCTCAATTTTGCTCAGGGTGACCAGACATCCTTACCTGGAGCTGTCCCTGGAAATGGCCCCATGTTCACCTGAGAATTAAAAACACACCAGAGGGGGCCCCCCCGAGTGGCTCAGCAGGCTAAGATGCTGACACTATGACCAGAGGATCACAAGTTCGAATCCCAGTCATGCTGTTTGCCATCAACAGCCGGAGCCCAAGAGAGCCATGCTCTCTCTCCCCATCACTTTCACACTACAATGTCTGCTAGCTCAAGCGTCTACTGATTGGTCCATCTGAGCTGGGAATCCTGCGCTTTCCTCCAAGCGCGTTGGCTCCCCAGTCATGGTGTATCAGCGGTAGTTTGAAAAGAGGTGGTGGACAATGTCCATTGTAAAAAGCGCTATATAAATAAATTTTGATTGATTGATTGATTGATGGGATCAGCTAACTGGCTACTACTACATTGGCAAAAAATTTAATAAATAAATTTTAAAAATTCAAACATCCCAGAAAGTCCCAAGAAAGACCCAGCAGTAGAGCAGATAAGCTGGTATCTTGCACTGTCCTTGTTTAAGCCAACAGAGGAGGCTGACTGTTGATATCTACTAGCCACTTCTACCAGATGCTCGCCTAGTTTTTTTTGAAATACTACTGTCTAAAAGGTAGTAACCCAAACAAAGTAACAAAGTAACCCAGGCATTACCACACCTTCACTCACCATGATAGGCTATGTTATCATTCTCTTACATCCCAAAGTTATCAACCTTCACCACAGTTTATTACAGTACAACAGTTACCATTGTCAAAAATAAATTACATTTTCATTACAAGCAGAATTCAGCAATTCACATCATCAAATGATTCATACTTTGGAAGCCTTTGAACCATTTACATAATCTGAGTGTTAGACATTTGCCCCATCTTCTCTACATTTGAAGAGCCTATTGAGATCTCTCGGGCTAATTCACACATATTGGTGCACAATATCATTTATAAAATATCATCAACTTTTCATATGAATAGTTCACAGAAAATATAACCTGCTAGAAACTTGCTCTTCCTGTGTAAGTTCAGTTTCTGTCCAGATGCATTAGTTTTATCTCTGATGAGACATCCGCCTGATAAGCAGAACCAACAGGAAATAGGTCTGTAATAGTGATAGTCATTTTTAAATGTGCAGTAGTGGGTTTGCTGGGGGTTTTTTTCATTCCAGCACATGAAAACCCATAAAATACAGTGTAACAGGTACTGTATAGCATGAAAAAGTATTCATTTCAATTGTGAATGTACATCTTTACAAAATAACCATAACTAAGAGCTTTCATTACAAACTAGACACACCAACCATGATAACCACTAACACTCCAACATAGGAGCATTCAAACCTGCCTACATATTATGTAATAAGCATAATCAGCTCCGGCTTCCAATATGGGCGATATGGGCAGCTGCCCAGGGCGGCATGATGTCAGGGGCAGCACGAAGAAGACACGCCCTGCCCCTGAGAAGTTCCTTTGGGGGGGGGGGTTGTTTGCCCAGGGCGCCAGCATAATAATCTGTATAAATGAGGCAAAGGAGGCAAAACTAAGTCTCTCTATGCTGTTGCCATATAATAATGTTTCATAGGGAACAACATAACACAGTGTGTCATTTGCATCACAAAAACAATTGTATTTGGGTGACAAAAAGATGAATGAATAGTAGCTAAAATCTATAAAACGACATGATCATGACCTGCTGGATAATTCACACTACTGCACTCACAGCATGTTTAATTTCACAGGCTTGGTGCATGTGTTAACTACATATCGACTTGCTAGTCAGTGCTTTGCCCATTAACATAGTTCACTCATAAACTATAGTGTGACCTGAAGCCCTTGATACTGATAAGACAACATTGATCCATTCCTTCCTTAAGGACATCATTCAGATCCTAAAGCAATCTTGCCTATTGATTACTGCTTATTGCTTCCCTCACATTCACAGTGACACAGAGGAAGGACGCACATATGGAAGGTTTAAAATATACACTGCAGTTACGTTTAGTGCTTGCAAAACATTTACTAGAGGGTGGTGGGTTCAAATATTTTCAGTGCTGAACAAAAGCCTTTTCAGATATCTCTTATCCTAAACTGAGGCTAGACTGCTTTATTGGCTCAGACAGAACACAGCCGAAGCCCTTCTACAGTCTTGAGAAACTTTTATGCTAATCTCTGGTCTTAACTTTAACATCCAGATACATCCAAAACTGGCGTGAAGAGCAGGGAGGGGTGCACTTTCCATATTTGATCTTTTTTGGCTGAATGAGATTCCTTCACACAGTACTCAGACAGAGATCCTACAATATCAAAAGCTAGTTTTTAAGACCAGGTTGAAAGAGGGACAGAACATGAAAGAACTGAGAAATGAGTTTGAGAATGAGATGTTATATGTAGGTCAGATAATACAATATGAATTTGGCTTCTAATCTCCATGAGAAATAAAGTCTTTTAAAGGGCTTATGAGCAGGTTCTATTGCTCAAAGAGTGCTATTATAAAGAGCTACCAATACAGTCAGCAGGTACACAGTCCTTAAAGGGAACTTGGTCTTTGTTAAAGATGGGCTTTCCATCAAACTTTTTGAAAATGTGAATAAACCGCAATGGAACAGCTAGAAATAAATGTACAAAAAACACCCCATATCACAAAAACAGATTTTAACACTAGGACAACATGGAAAAGTTACACTATCGCTAAAGATCAAATGGGAAAAAGATCAAGAATTTTTACAAATTAAGACACTTATACAGCACTTTTCTCAAACCCAAAGATGCTTTACAATGGACACACTCCGTTTACACACTTAGAACTCAACCACACACACGGGCGAGAAGCGGCAGCCAATCACACACAGCCGTACTCTCAACAGGAAGTGACTGTTCACCTGGAGGACTGCATCGAGCACTAGGGGGATCACCCAGGACAGAGTGCCAACCATATCTGGGCAAACACACATACGTTCATACACACCAGGGTCATTTTTAGAGTAGCCAATTCACCTGATCTCCATGTTATTGGACTGTTGGAGGAAACCCTGGCAGACACAGGAAGAACATGGAAACCCCACCCAGATGGGGACTTTAACCCAAGACCTCAGAGCTGAGAGGCGAACGTGCAAATACTGAGCCATTAATCACATGATTCCTTACTGATCAGACCAGAGCAAGTGTTGCTTGTGTTTGCATTAACATATGTAGGCAGGATGTCATCAGTGTAGTGCAGATAACAAATAGAAAAGCCTCAGACACTCCATCCAGGTACATGTGAATGTATGCATGCTAAGATCTCTACACAAGTGTTCAATTGTGTCAGCTAATTGGCTAACAGTGTGGCTGATGTATGCACACATTTCCACCCCTTGTTTTTATCAATCCATGCCTCACTCTCACTTTACCACACTTCACTCCTATACAACCACACCTCACTCTCAACTGGATGCACCTAACTCTCACATGACCGCACTTCTCTCTCTACTTCACCTCACTCCAACACTTCTTGCTCTCACTCTACCACACCGCAATACATGACCACATTGCACTCTGGCAGGGCCATGCCTTACACTCATTCTACCACACCTCACTCCTATAAGAGCTTGCCCCACTCTCACGCTACCTCAACTCCCTCCCTCCGTGCTTCACTCTCACTGATCCAACTTTGCTTCCATGAGGTCACACTTTGCTCTCACTCCACCACACCTTAGTCCCATGTGGCTTCACCTCACACTCAGTGTAATGTGACTCGCTCCCACACATTCTCACCTCACTCTCACATGGCCGTGCCCAGTACCGGTGCTAGACATGTGGGTGCCCTAAGCACAAATGCTTTGTGTGCTCCCATCCTGCCTCCCTCCACCACTTAATTGTCCGCCACCCAATTGATCGAAGTCAGGCACAGTGGAGACTTTAGTGGTGCCCCCGTCGATGTTTGGGGCCCCATGCACAGTTTGTGATCCTCGTGGGCGTGCCTCACACTCACTCTAACACACCTCACTCCCATACAGTCATTCTGTGATTTGATACCACATAGCTGTGCCTTGGTCTCACTCAACTGTGCCTCACTCTTGCACTACTGCAGGTTGTCTGCCTCTACATGTCACACGAGAGGTCTGTGTTTGGTTGGCCTGCCTGTGACTCCAATTGCTCTTTCCTATTAAAGTAGGCAAGATTCGTCCACTTTGTGTGACAAAATCCAGCAGATTCTGTGCCAATAGTCAGAAATCTGGCTTGCAACTGGGTCACCCTGTTTCGGATTCTGTGTGTTCTCCAGGATTTGCTCACTGTGTCACATTACATATGACGTTCTCTTATCCATATTCAGGATGATTTCACCCATAAAAATAAACAGGAAATGAATTTCTCCATAGGCTTAGTGGATTAGGGCAGCACAACATTGTTCCTACTTTGAATGCTAGGTACTAAAGCCCCTCTTCTGACCATCACCGCTGTGCCCTTGAGCGAGGCATTTGACCCTCAACTGCTCTATCCCCCTTATAATAGCCCTGCAAAAGAGCGAGCCTGCTTAGCCATGCAGCACTAATTAAATAAAGGCTAAAAAAGCTGGTATATAAGGGACAGAAACGAGATCAAGTGAAAGAGCAGGTGAATGAGGGCTGACAGGGGCTTGAAGCACCAACAGTTTTATAGCTTCCTGTTTTCTCTGATTAATTTGTGAGAGGAAAAGTAAAGGTTACATCTGTCATGTGCCCTTCAAGCGACTGTGCACTCTATTACACTCTTTCTCTCTGCATCTCTCTCTCTCTTTCTCTGTCCATTTTTTTCTCTGAAAGGGCAAAGTATTGGACCCCATGTAAAATTAAATGACTCACTAGCACCACTGGCTCGTCAACCTACTGGAGTAAATATGTTCCACTACAGCAGCCGCAGAGCAAAGCTCGTCTGAAACATCCAATAAGTCTACTGACACAGAGCCCAACACTGAAGCATTGACTACATGATCACGAAGGCCTATCTAAACAGAGCTAGGCAGTGAAATGTTCGCTCTGTAATGGCATATTGGAACAGAGCTTAAACAATGGCATTGCCCTTAGGATGCAAAACTTTTCTGGCTGCTCTTTACATTGTGTGAACATTGATGTTGAGAAATGGACTAAAATTACTTGAACCCCTTACAACATCCCTTCTAAAAGCTTCTGCCTAAACTCTCACACTACAGTTTTCAACATATCAACATCATTCCAACCCCAGATTGTTCAGTCTCAAAGGAATAAAAGAGGTGCAATAGGAATGAATGGGGTGCCACAGCAATGACTAGGCAACATCTGAGCAACCACCGGAGACACCATAGCAACCGCATAGCAGCAGTTATTCAATTAATCAATTAAGGATAATTAATTATAGAAAGCAGCTCATAGTTATTAACTTGACTCATCATTTGAGACAACTAAAAGCATATTCAGTGCATCACAAGAGTGAGTACACCCCTCACATTTATGCAGATATTTAAGTATATCTTTTCATGTGACAACACTGACAAAATGACACTTTGACACAATGAAAAGTAGTCTGTGTGCAGCTTATATAACAGTGTACATTTATTCTTCCCTCAAAATAACTCAGTATACAGCCATTAATGTCTAAACCACCACCAGCAAAAGTGAGTACACCCCTTAGTGAAAGTTCCTGAAGTGTCAATATTTTGTGTGGTCACCATTATTTTCCAGAACTGCCTTAACTCTCCTGGGCATGGAGTTTGCCAGAGCTTCACAGGTTGCCACTGGAATGCTTTTCCACTCCTCCATGATGACATCACGGAGCTGGCGGATATTCAAGACTTTGCACTCCTCCACCTTCCTTGAGGATGCCCCAAAAATGTTCTATTGGGTTTAGGTCTGGAGACATGCTTGGCCTCACTGTCATCTTAGAGGTGTGTTTGGGGTCATCATCACGCTGGATCATGCTAATCACTGCATATTGCCTCAGCCTACAGATGTGAGGAACAGTCAACAGATGCTAAAGAACTTCACTGGCTGCTATGTCAATAAGGTCTTACAATGACATATTCACTGCAATTCATAAACTCATATGTAAGCATGCACCGGGTTAAAGCTAAGGCTAGTGTTATTGTCTATGAACTTTCTGACACCAAGGGCTTTATCCTCCATTTTCTTCTATTTTACACAAATATTTTTTGTGATATTATGTTATTACCTGAAGCCAAGACTGGACATTTGAGAAGTGATGTGATTTTGTACTCAGCAATAGCGTTATTGACTCAATTGCTAGAAGGCCTATATCAAATTAAGCTAAAGTGTCCCACAGTATGCCAGTTCACCATACCAAAAACAATGATGATTCACTTTTATGTGAGGTTATCTTTCTTTATCCATATTACTAATCTTGTTGCTGTGCCTTTAAAGCTTGGGCCACACTGTGCTGAGTACCGCTGACACTGTCAGAACACTGGTGAGCATTGGTGGTCGACCATCACCTGTAGTCAGTGTGGTGTGTTCACTACTGTTGGCCCTAGTTGGTCGTTGTCAGCTCTTTTTTGGCTGATTGAGCATGTTAAATCGCCGTCAGCCGTGAGGGAACTTCAGTGAGCACAGGAGGAGAGAAATAAAGAAAGGAAAAAAAGAAAGAAGAAAGAAAGAAAAACACTCTAGCCTGCCTTTTTTACTTCAAGTACAGAGAGGTGAAATTTATCACAGGGGATGGGTATATTGTTATTAATTGCAGGATTGGGTTTGGTTAATTAATTTTATAATTAATAAAAACATGTGACCAAAGTTGTGGGCAGCCCTTTTCCACAGTGCCCGTGGAGCACTTGAGGGTTAGGTGCCTTGCTCAAGGGCACTTCAGTTATAACCTGCCTGGGGATTGAACCGACAACCCTTCACTCACAAGACCAGATCCGTAACCATTTGTTTTCCATAAAATATGCCTTTTAATCTACGATATATGGACAAACACTTTGAGACACTCATACCTGTTTCTACTGTCTAGGGAAGGCTTTCTAGTAGAGTTCATTGCTCTGAGGATTTGATTGCAATCAGCAACAAGAGCATAGTAGGATGATCAACTCCCGACCTCATTCCCAGCTCATCCCAAAACCTGGAAAGAGCACCATCAT
Source organism: Crenuchus spilurus (assembly GCA_036984385.1). Lineage (NCBI taxonomy): Eukaryota > Metazoa > Chordata > Actinopteri > Characiformes > Crenuchidae > Crenuchus > Crenuchus spilurus. The sequence continues at coordinate 8,550 of BRDA01082480.1, read as the reverse complement.
TCCAGAGAACACAGCTCCACAGCTCAGTGCTGAGGGGCTTTATACCTCTCTAGCCTACACCTGGCATTAGACATGGTGCCAATTGGTTCATGTTTATCTGCTCCTCAGAGAGTCCTGTTCTATTGTCGGTACTTCTTTACAGGGATTGTGTGCATTTATACATCTGTGTCACAACTTAAAGCATTTGAATGCATTCATTAGAAAGTGTGTGACATGTAATGTACCTTTTAAGTCTACATCCAGACTTTTGAGAGAGAGAGAGATGACCAGTCAACTGTGTTCAGGTGTAATCTGCGCACTGAACATGATGCTCCATTAAATGTGATCAAATATGGCCTTCTTGCTGATATAAACCAGTATAATCCAGTCAGACATGAAGTGCTATTGTTTCTCTCAGAAAGTGTCACAACTGAATACACAGCAAATTTGTGGTCATGTCTTGAGCTGTCAGTCAAAAGCGAGAGCCTGTTTTGCAGATACAGCGGGCTGTGTAATATCATTAAAATGAATGCATGGGTATGTTTCTGGCTATGTCAGTGAAATGAGATATGGCATGTAGCTGTTTATTTCCAATTATGTTCGCATCTGTAATGATGAACGCCTTTAGGCAAACATCGCAGGGCCTCCAGAAACACACACACACACACACACACACATCCATAAATATGCGAACTGTAGATGAGGGCATTTTAAAACATGTTTATATACACACTGATCCTAGGAATTCGAACACACACACACAGTGAGTAATAAATTGCTCTGTCTGTGGTGATTAGGCAGTCTCTGTGTAAGAAAACACCTTTATTGACTACCTACTCTGGCATCACTCAAACGGATCCCAGAACACTGATCGACTTTCAAACGTCGCTGAAAAGAAAGGCATTCATACATTTTCTACTGCACTTATCCCTTGGAGACTGCTGGCCACCATCTTGACTGACATTCCAATTCTCTCTGGGGTCAAGGGGTCTCAGCAGCCCCTAAAAATCCTCAATTTGTCCCGAAAGAGGGAGTCTACAACACAATACCCACTAACCTAATTGCCATCCCTATCCACAGCCATTAGGCTCCATAATGAGTCAACCTACAGCCACATAGGTACTGACCTCTGGTACACTGATTGGTTCTGAGCTGTTACACAGGCACTTTGCTGGATAATAGGGGTCTACAATGACCTCACTGCTTCTTCTGTTACACTATAAAGAATATATACAGAAAAAATACAGTTTTAAAGATCTCATTAAGGGCAAGTTCAGTAATATATCATATTGTTATGTCATATATAAATGTTGACATACTGTACATTCAAGTACACATTTTTCAAACATAGTGCTATTCAAAGCTATTTTAAATCTTATAAATTCTGTAATATTTCAACATTTTCTTCTAATGTACAATACAGGACAACAAAAGGGCACCTAAACACATGAACTGTAACTGTAAATAAATGTTTCAAAAAACAGTAGTTGATATGTATTGAGCTATTTTGAAGAGCAACGCTTGGTTTGTAATGTTCTCGTCGATGCTCCTCAGCCGCTGCAGCAGCACACTTGATTTAACATAATGAAGTATTGATTAACCAAACCAGGTACTGAATGACGACTACAAATAATACTGGACTGCCGTGAGGCGAGTGAGGTCTGGAAAGGTTCAGTTCAGTTCATGCACACATAAAATCACTTCGAGCAATTCTCAGGTGTCTAAGATTTTTGCTGAATAATATATGATGAGGGGCAGCCGTGGCCTGGTGGTTAGAGATCTGGTCTTGTGACTGGAAAGTCACCGGTTCGATCCCTGGGCAGATCATGACCGAAGTGCACTTGAGCAAGCCACCTAACCCCCCATCTGCTAACTAGGCACCGTGGATAGAGCTGCTCACTGCTTCAGGCACATATTCTCACAGCCTAGTGTGTTCACTAGTGTGTGTGTGTTTCACTGCACGGATGGGTTAAACATCTGTCTATCTATCTATAGTATCTGTCTATCTAAGTATCTATCTATCTATCCATATGTCTGTCTGTGTATTGACATGCCTGTCAAAGTATCTGTCTATCTTTCCATCTATTATCAATCAATCCATCTATCTGTCTTTCTGTCTATGTATGTTGTGTCTGTTTATATCTATCTATCTATCTATCTATCTGTCTGTCTATGTGTCTAAGAATCTGTCTGTCTATCCTTCTTGACCTTTCTGCAGCCTTTGACACAGTCAACCATGAGATCCTCCTGTCCATATTCTCTAACCTCGGGATCACTGACTGTGTGTGGAAGTCATTCAGATCATACTTGCAGGGATGGTCCTACCAGGTAAGACGGAGAGGGTCCATATCCGGTCCATGCAGGCTCTCCGCTGGTGTCCCACAAGGCTCAGTACTAGGTCCTCTTCTTTTCTCACTTTACACTCATTCTCTTGGTGAAGTAATTTCTTCCCATGGATTCTCATACCACTGTTATGCCGATGACACTCAACTGATGCTTTCCTTCCCTCCTTCTGACACTCAGGTCTCCAGTTGCATTTCATCACGTTTGGCAGACATCTCCATATGGATGACAACCCACCACCTGAAGCTCAAACCTAGCAAGACTGAGCTTCTATTCATTCCTGGAACAACTGCTCTGCATCTTGAACTTCCTGTCCTGTTTGAGAACTCCATCGTCGTACCATTTCAAGAAGCAAGAAGCCTTGGTGTGATTCTTGATAACCAGCTATAATTTTCTACTCACATCGCAAACGTGGCGTAGTCGTGCTGGTTCCTCCTCTTCAACATTCGCCAGATCTGACCCTCTCTGACACAGGATGCTGCCCAAGTGCTTGTCCAGTCTCTCGTCATCTTAAGACTTGACTACTGCAACTTACTCCTGGCTGGTCTTCCTATGAGAGCCTTCAGCTGATCCAGAATACAGCTGCTCAGCTGGTCTTCAATCAGCCCAAGTTCTCTCACGTCACTCCACTTCTGTGTTTACTTCACTGGTTTTCTGTAGCTGCTCTAATCAGATTCAAAACCCTGATGTTCACCTACAAAGCAAGAAGTGGACCAGCCCCTCTTTACCTAATGCAATGGTCAAGTCTTGAGTCACAACTCAAACCCTTCAAGCTTCTAGTACAGTTTGGCTCAACCCACCATCCTTCAAGACATGTGGAAGACTAACATAAAGACTTTTCTCTGTCCTAGTTCAGAGGTGGTGGAACAAACTCCCACTGACTGTTCAAACAGCAAAGTCCCTCTTTTTAATAAGAGTTTATAACTCTTATTGTAATGTATTGTAATGCTGTTATATTGTGTATAATTGTGTATCTTTCCTTCTTTCTAGGTATTAGTGATGGTTTTGTTCTAACAATGTCTGAACTGTAGAGTAGTTTGTACTGTAACCTGCCTGTACTAGCTGAGATAATTCTCTTAATGGAAACAAAACACTGTTGTACGTCGCTCTGGATAAGAGCGTCTGCCAAATGCTGCAAATGTAAATGTATCTGTCTGTCTATTGTACTGTTTATCTGTGTCTCTATATATCTATGCATGGTATGTGTCTGTATACATGTCTGTCTGTCTGTCTATGTGTCTCATACATTTTGTAACGTGATCTGGTATCAGTAAGTGAACTCTGTGTGAGGTTCATGATGCAAACACAACATTCTTGGAGGCTGCAGGGGAAGTCAACAAGAAAGAGAAATTTAATTGGGGTCTGGTCCTTGACAAGTACATACTAAGTATAGAGTATATTCTCTTATTAAAGGCACTAACATACATACTAGCACATAAAGGTCCATGTGTGGACACTTATCAGAACACATGCACATAAACATATGCATATCATACACACATCTTACATATCTGCCACATCTGAGATGACTTAACATAACCCAAGACAACACAAAGCCCCGAGCTGGTGTTTCTCGCTGTCTGTGAGATGGTTTCATATACATTTCTCAGGAAACTCTAATTAAGCACGCTGAATTATTTAAAAGCTTTGCCACTAATTAACAACTGTATCAACACAACTTCCAAGCATCAGCGCAGAGCCAAAAGTGGAAAAAGACAAAAATAAAGGCAATTTGTGGCACCTTAAATTACGCACTCAACCACAGATAAGAGCACAGGCAAACGAAGCAGTGCATGAGTGTGTGTCCGTGAATCCCTTTGGGCTTGTGTGTGTGTGTGTGTGTGTGTGTGTGTGTGTGTGTGTGTGTGTGTGTGTGTGTGTGAGAATAAAATACCACTTTTGTGATAATCACGAGCCAAACAAAACTTTTTAGATTGAAAAATTGAAGTAAAAAGAAATAAAAAAGAAACAGTAAAGCAGTGCAATGAGCGGAGGTAAAGAAAATAAATCTAACTTAAACTAGGTTAGCAAGACCAGTGGAGGAAAGTTTTCTGCCAGACAATCAGTGTGTCTGCATGTGCGTTTGTGTGTGTGAGAAAGTGTCCTTGGAACTGCAGGCAATTCTGTGTGACCATAAACAGAAATGACTGAATGCTGAGCACAACCAAAATACGTATATGTTGTGCTTAAATACAGGCTGTCATGTAGTCTGACTCAGGTTATATTTATCCACACAGAGAGCTTTCTCTGCTTTCTTTTAAAACATGTAAGTCTACAGCATTCTCTCTATAGAGCTTCTCTACTTTAACTAATACAGCAGTTAAGTCCAGAATTATGCCATGAAAAATCTTCATCAAGCAAAATAAATTAGACAAATATAATAAAATCACAATACTTAAAGTAGAGCCACAGACAAAAAAATAAAGTAGTACAAACAATAACTGGTCTTTTTTAATTATAGAAACAGTTGTTCAGAGTATTGAAGACACCCGTGATATAAACTACCACTCAAACCTTTGAGGTCATTTTCTATGACAGTACATTCTTTTATTTCAGAAGACATAAAAATTAAGTTTTTTCATCATTCAAAGACATCTGAGACAGGACAGTGTCGCTGCTTTTTAGTTCAGTTTTGATGTCTCCAACTGTGTTGTTGAGAGTGTGCTTATAGGCTTTAGTATTTTCTGTGCAAAATTCAAAACAAAACATTGTTAATCACTATAATAGCAGATATTAGTCTTTAAACAGCGTCAATAATCACTATTAATCACTACAATAGCAGATATTAGTCTTTAAACAGCCTCAATAAACATCACTAATCACTAGAATATGAGATAGTCCATAAACAGCCTCAATAATCACCATTAATCACTAGAATAGGAGATAGTCTATAAACAACCTTAATAAACACTATTAATCACTAGAATAAAAGATATTAGTCCATAAACAACCACAATAAACACTATTAATCACTAGAATATGAGATATTAGTCCATAAACAACCTCAATAAACACTATTAATCACTAGAATAGGAGATATTAGTCCATAAACAACCTCAATAAACACTATTAATCACTAGAATAGGAGATATTAGTCCCTAAACAACCATAATAAGCACTATTAATCACTAGAATAGGAGATATTAGTCCATAAACAACCTCAATAAACACTATTAATCACTAAAATAGGAGATATTAGTCTATAAACAACCTCAATAAACACTATTAATCACTAGGAGATATTAGTCTATAAACAACCACAATAAACACTATTAAATACTAGAATAGCAGATATTAGTCTTTAAACAGCGTCAATAATCACTATTAATCACTACAATAGCAGATATTAGTCTTTAAACAGCCTCAATAAACATCACTAATCACTAGAATATGAGATAGTCCATAAACAGCCTCAATAATCACCATTAATCACTAGAATAGGAGATAACTCCGACAAATTTCTGATTATAGACGATAACATCACTAATTATCACAAATAACTCCAACAAATATCTGATTATAGAGTAT